>CABHPQ010153601.1:0-23561 GCA_902168405.1 Peromyscus aztecus | reverse complement strand
GATAGATAGATAGATAGATAGATAGATAGATAGATAGATAGATAGATAGATGGTGAACAGAGCTATTTCTTGTGTCTATTTGGAACAATATTTGTGAATCTTCAATGGTAGGGATTCCCATTGCTATTTTCCAAATGATTAGAAAAACCATCCAATCCCATTTTTCTAAGAAGTGTATGTGTTGCTAAATGATCTAGAAAAAAAGAAACCTTTTGTGAATTTAGTGTCCCAAACATTATATACATTCCTGTTGTGCTCCATTAGACATACCAACTAATCACTCAATATCACAAGTGTGTTTGGTATCTGATGACTCTTGTTATTTTTCTTCACAATTGCTTTTCCACACTAATTCTGCATTTTCTTTTCTACACTAATTTTAGAATTGGGTTTTGGGGTACATGCAAAAGTAAAACAAGGGTCCATGACTATTACATTCACATTAAAAACAAGTTTTTAAGTTGAGATTTTACATCTATAAATATGGCTCTTCTTCTATATAGCTCTTCTGAATATAGCTGTAAAGTTTTATGTTTCCAGCATATGTTTCCAGTTGTTGCAAGGCTTATCTGTATTACTGCTTACCATGACTAACACTCTTACTTTCAGTGGGAATATTTTCTTTTACACTGTTTAATGAGTGCAAATATAACTGTGTTGTAGCACTGAAACTTAGGGCTCCATGCACTACCACTGAGTTATATCCTCAACCTCATTTGAACTTTGTTTTGAGACAAGGTCTCACTAAACTGTACATGTTGGCCTTGAACTCACTCTATAACCCTGGAAGGCCCTGAATTCAAGAGTCCCCTTCATTAGCCTCCTAAGTATCTGCGACTATAAGCTTGGCCACCAGAACTGAATAAAAATATTGATTTTGTATATCACAGCACTGATCTCTTAATATTTCTCAGAATTTTCCAGTCAACTTTGTTGTGTGATAACACCTACATAAAAAGATGCTTTTATATTCTTCTTTTTGATGTGTATGTTTTTATTATTGGTCATAGAACCTCAGTAGTGTAGGATAGAGTACTTTATTCCCGACTTTATAGACTGATCTAAATTTAAGCCACATTATGTACAGTGCTTAAATATGTCATTCACGATAGTTCTGAAGGCTAAATTTAAGTACTGATGTCACCAAGTGTTCTCAGTGTGAATAAGAGCAAGTGTTAACCACCGTATACTTCCACAAAGACAATACTGACTTCACGGGTTGATATGAAGACTGAGTGGCAGATAGTAAGATCTGTATATGCATGAGTTATTATTATTGCTATTTTGACACTAAATATGATATTTGGTATAAGAATTGATATCCTTCATCCTAGTTCTGAACTTCTAGAATATGAACTAGTCACTACCTGATAACAGACGAAAGGGTTACATCATAGGCTTAAACTACTGGCCTTAATAGAATAATCAAGGTAAGTTGCATGCAAGTAATTTGGGATGAAATTTAAAATAAAAAATAGAGAATATCTGTTTACTGAGCATAAAATATGATCCAGAAAACGTGGAAGATTAACATGATTTTTTACCACAGCAATGCTTTAAGAGGTGCTATCTTTAAATATGAAGGTGTGATTGATGAACTTGACCAACATTACCTTACAAAATTGATGGACTATTCAAATTCTTCTAGACTTTGCCATTTCTGTCAGTGTGGAGGCTGGCCTCAGAAGAACGTGGATGTTTCTTTGCCTTCATTGTGTACTCCAGAGAAAGTCAATTTGAAATGACAAAGGTGTTCACCCCCTTAAAACGTAAGTTTCCAGCAAGCAAGATCAGTCCTTCTCAACATACTGTCCATGAACAATACCAGACTCCTAACAAACCATTAAAATACCATTATTCAAGTACACAGAGGACTGTGGAGATGGCTCAGCAGTTAAGAGTACTTTCTGCTCTTGCAGGGGACCTAGGTCTAGTTCTACGTGGTGGCCCACAGTTGCTTGTAACTCCAGCTCCAAGGGATCCAACACCCTCTTCTGATATCTGCAAGTATCAAGCACACACATAGTTCACAAAATACTCTCACATATAAAATAAAAATAAATAAATATTTTTAAATATCAGTTAATACTAGCAAGTATGAACACATAAGTGTGTCTTCATCCTGAGAACACTCAGAGCGTGGGGTACAGATGAGCAGTTTCCATTCCCAAGGGTTATTTCTGTGCTTTCACACTGATAATAGTTTGCCTTCTTTGCTTCTGTAAAGACAAGAGGGCTGTTAAACACTCAAACCCACAGCACACATATCTTCAGGACGTTGCCTTACCAGATGTGTGTTCACCATACACCAGAGTGTTTCTCGCATTATTGCTAATGAATCTTCATCTGTTCCAATGAGTTCGGCTGAAATTTTAGAAGGAAACTATGTTCCGCATTTGCTGTACACAACAGCGTCCTTAAAGGTGACATGGTTAGCACATTAAATTGAACGTTGAGAGCTTCCCACGACCAACGGCACTCCTTTTGTTTAAAAGTGGGGAGGGGCTGTTTATTGACTTTTCAATGACTGTTGGGATCCTGTGTTATGTGCTCTGAGAGGCAAAGTTTCTTCACAGTGTGGTGTGTGTGTGCTGCTGTATTTCGCGCGGAGGAAATTGAATCTGTTCTTGGAACGAGCCATCTTTTTGGCAGTACAAGTCGCTTTAATGGACGCCTCTTTCTGTTCAGCCTTTGCCATCTGTTTCAGCCTCTAATTACAAATTCGGGAAGAGCACAGTTCACAGTTGTGTCTCTAAAGAACGAGGACTTAAATGCAGGTCTATATCGCTGCATCTGCTGAGGATTTGTAAGCCTGGGAGGAAAAAAAGGGGCGGGAAGCTTCCTCTGCCTTCTCCATCCAATCAGGGAGAACAACAGAATTTGCAGCACTAAGTTACCGAGATCGGCTCATCTGGAGAAAACTGGCAAATTACCCTGTTATTCTTGACCTGCGCTTCACTCTGTATTCTACTGGGGTTGGTCGGTTGGTTTCTCTGATTCCAATAATGGTACAGAAATTAGGAATTTTTAGAGGGTAGGTAAGTAGAATAATTCAATGAGGAGTATGACTCCTATGCAGACCCCTGTTTAAATACAATTTGAAAAGAGAAAAGACAAAAATGTTTCTTTCCCTGTTTACAATATTCTGTTTGATAAAGTTCATTTATTTGTGGGCTAAGGGAATGTAGACCATTTGTCAAGTGAGTGCTAAGGCTTCCTCAGCCTGGTGGCTGGGGCCAGACTCACACTCTAAATAGGAAAGGCTGCTCAGTAAAGCTGGGCTGGTTATACAGAACTAGACTGTTCCACATTCTGTAGGTTCATTTTATTATAGGTGTTATGACAACCTGTAATACCGTCTTTTCTTCCGAATTATGACATCTATCAGTTGCTGAAATGTAGAAGTTGCTCAAAACTGTGAACCAATGAGGTTATTTTAAAAGCTGAATTCAAAATATCCCAAGATATACAGAAATAATTATCTGTGTTGGGGGAGGCAGAGGTTGACATCTGGTGTCTTCACAATCACACTCCATCTTATTTTTTGAACCTGGAGCTCACTCATTGGGTATATTGGCTGGCTAGTGAGGTCCATAGATCTGCATCTCTTTACGTCCTCTCTCCTAGCATTGGGGTTACATGCGTTCACCATAATGCCTGGCTTCTATAGGAATGCTGGGATCTGAACTCCTATCTTCAGTCTTGAGTAGCAAGCACTTCAACTGAGCCACACGCACACCCCAACTCCCTGTAGAAAACAATCTAAATTATCTGAGCATGAAGACAGTACTCAGTACAGTTCTGGGCTGTCTTGGTTCTGGTACCACTACAGCAAGACTATAAAATATAATAACATAAGAGTTATCCCTTCCTTCAAGAAATATGTACCAGTAAGGAGTTCCAACCTAGAATCCCAGAACTCTGGAAGCTGAGGCGGAACCGCTTCAGGTTTGAGGATGTCTTTGGCTACACAGTGAGACCCTGTCCAGAATGTAAGGGAGAGAGGAAGTGAGAAACTCACCAATGTACTGAGGAAAGCATTGAGAAGTGCGGCGACCGCAGCATCATTGTCAATATTACACAAAAAAAAAGAAAACCCTGAAATCACCAAAGACTAGGGAAGTCACCAAGATTGAATAATTTATGCCTATAAACACAAATTTTCATTTTCCATTCTATTCATGTCTTGACTGAAGAGAGTAGAAATAGAACATTTAGTCTGGTGTTTTATCTAAATGTTCATAATTATCCTCTTTTTGGTGCATATAGATGTGTCTTTCAGCTAAATCCCTTCTGCAGAAGAGGGCCATTCTACCTATGAGTCAACCATGTGGGTGATTATCCCATATTCTCCAGCTACTTCCTGGGCCCTGATGCTGTGGAGCAGATGCAGAAGCAGCCCATTGACCCTGCTAAACCTGATAGCCCCCTGATTTACAACACAGGACACATCCGGAGTCAGCTGCTCTCCTTGTCTCATCAAGCAGTGCAGACAAGGGTGGAAATGTTATTTGCCGGTGCTCTGACCCTGAAATCTACAGGAGCACGCCCGTACTCTGTTCACTTCAACATCGCGTGCAGAGACTCAATTGCCGCTATTAAAAGGAGATGACATGCTTTAGTCTTGATATTTGTGAAATAGGACTCAAAGTCAGTGAAAATTTGTTTCCCTTGCATGTCAGGGATTGTCACACAATCGTCATTGTCCTCCTTCCAATTTTATTCTGTCAGCATCCATGGCTTCTCTCTACAAATCTAAGGTCTACCTTAGTGGTAAATGTGACCTGCTCATTGCCCAAATTCTCCCCCTTGCTCCCTGAGCTACTGTCTCCACACACCAAGGTACCTGCCCCCCAATTCCACTACGTAGCCTGGAAGTCTCTGTTGCTAGGGGCTGTTAAGACCACAAACCCTTACTTTATACTCAAAACGTATAAACGTTTGTATTATGCTATGAAACAAATACTTTCAAAGCTCAAGTGAAGGTTCACCTCTATTGTTTGTCCTTAGCAAGTGAGTAGGTCAAAGCATTATGGATAGTTTATTAGTATTATTAGTATAATAATAGTATTATTTGGGTTTCTTTTTTTTTCTTTTTTGTTTATTTTATATGATTGCTTTGCCTGCACTTATATAAGTACACTGTGTAGGTCTGATGGCCGTTGAGGCCAGAAGAAGGTGTCAGAACCCCTGGAACTGGAATTGCATACAGTTGTGAAATGCTGGGAACAAAACCCAGGCCTTCTTCAAAAGCAGCAAGTGCTCTTAACCACCAAACCATCTCTGCAGCCTAAGATGACTCTTAAATAATTCATCACGATTAATCATTAAGAGTGATACAAGGTTCCAGCACTGGAGAAATATCCCTGGAGTTTGCCTACTGGCTAACCTAGCCAAATGGGCAAATTCCAGGTTCAGTGAGAGACCCTGCCCTCCCCAACTTAAGGTGGAAAGTGATAGGAGCAGAAACACAATGTCATCCTCTGGCTACCACGTTCACACACAGAGTAACCTGAGCACACACCCAAGGTAGACATCAGAGATGGAGTGAAGAGCACAGTAATGTGCACTTACACTTCATTCTTGAGGGCTTTGCATGGTAGAAATGTTCTATGCATTCAAATGACTAGCACAGTCACCATTTATCACACAGCTATTAAGCACCTGAAATGCTGCTGGCCAAACTGGGTTGAAATGGAACTGTCTGGCTGCAGGTCTCATGTACATACATATCAGGGCATCTGAAAGCAAAGAAGCTAGTGAATGTTTCCTCAGAATAACCCTCTATTCTGTGGAGTAAATACAAGTAGAGGCACAAAGGGTACAATTGAGCAAGTTAGGAGAATCGAGAATCAACCACTTACACCGTAAACGCTGATCTGTGGAGGTTAAAAGTCATTGATTACATTTGGATCAGAGAAAATAACGTCTGCTTCTTCGGCTTTCACTGTCTTTTTATGAACTGAGGTTTGAAGAGTACTTAATATTTTAATAAACTGTGGTTTTATGTTACAAAATACGTTGAGCCTTGAGGATCACTGGTCTCTTTTTGCATAGCAACATAAAAGATGCTTAATCATTTTACATTACTGGAGGAAAGGTAAATGGAGTCTTCCAAATGAAAGAAAATGGAAAGGAAATCGTTAGTGCTAGATGTCTAGATGGAAATTGTAAGATAATTTCCATTCTGTACTTGTGGTTAATAAGATGCATTTAAGGAAATATACGCAGATGTTATTTATAAAAATGAAACATCCTTTTGATTATTTTTTTTCCTAAACATGTCTTGAATTAGTAGAACCCATTTTTGCTAGTGTGCTAATACATCCAGTAGGGGTATTCCTTCTTTTGAATTAAAAACCAAGTGAAATAAAAGGATAGATGGATGGATGCATGGATAGATTGATGGACGGACAGACAGATGGTATAAACAAACCTTATCAACCCAGACAGCACTGTACATATTTCAGCTCAGTGGTAAAGTGGATATTTGGTTCTTCTAATCCAGTAGCTAGTTCAAGACCTGAGGTTGAAGCGCCCTCTATTGTCAGTAATAATATAGGTCAGTGAGACCCCAGGGAAAGGGGTGCACGCTGTTTGGTCTGACAGGAAGTGACTGTAGAGCTCTGGGGTGCTCCCAGACACCAGGCCACAGGACACCAAGCGGCTGATCCAAGAGTAGCTTTCAGAGTCAAGACGGTAGCAAACCTCTGCGAAAACTATGAGAAAAATAACAGTAATTTAAGGATTTTTTTAAAATTTCTTTTCATTTTCCATTTTTAATGTCATGGAGATTTGACAATAAGTACAAAGTGATAAAATGTATAAAGAGATTAAAAAAAAAACACAGCCAAGGGTAAGTGCCATATACCGCCTTTTGAAGAGTTTAAAGCACATTTGTGCATATCATCTCATACTGAGAAATGACATTTAATTTTCTGAAGCCTTAGAAAGTAAACGCAACAATATTTAAAGTACATACACTTGCTCTTTTCTTTACACCTAAAGGAAATATGCATCCTTCTCATTTTCTTGGTATTTTCTTTGTCTATCCTTGATAGAAACCTGAATATTGTGCTATAGTGTACATTCTGAGGGAACAGGTTTATTTTTTTCCCTACTTCCTCAGTGAGTTATTTTTTTTCTTTTTCTTCAATACCCCAGCTTTTATTTTTGTTTCATTGTGTCTATCTCATTCCTAAAACACTCTTTTTGGAACAAGATATGGTAGAAATCAATAACTCACCTTTGTGGATAGATGGCCTACCAGGCTTTAATTCCGAACAGATTGATCACATAAATCCCTCTCTTCATGTGCTTAGTTTTTTATTATTGTTCACTAGACCCTGACAGTGACTGCCCCAGGCTAGAGACATGTTTTATTCATCTTTATTCCACCTACAGGGCCAGCACAAGATTTACATGTTGTAGGTATTCATGCAACATTTATTTAATGATTGAGGAAAATTAATGAATTAATTAAATTAGATTTTCCTTTCCTTTGCATTTATGACAAGTACACATGCTAAGATCCATTTTCATGATATTAATTTCCAAACCAAAGTAACTAATGTTCCTATTATTTCTAGTTTATTTAACTTCAAAGTTTTCCTGATAACAGTAAAACCTGTCTCTTAAGTGCTTTTTATAGTCCAGACTTTGAAATATCAAATACAGAAAATAAACATTAACCCCATGTTTCACCACATTTCATGTGCCCTCGTACTGGAATGACTAGAGTGAACAGGATCTGCTTTATTACATACACCCACAGTCATGTGCTGCAGAGCACACTGCATGGTCAGACATATGTTTGGTAATCCTCACCCAAGTTCCCAACCTACACAGTAAATTAGAAGATTGTGCTAAAATGTCTACAAATATAATGTTTCATGTTTATGGCTTCTCCAAAATGTCCAAACAGAGTTCGTGATTAAGTCTAGGTCATGCTTATCCAGTGATGTCGTGTCTCCAGAAGCTCTGGGATAAGCAAGATTGACATCGGTTTTACTCCCCAAAAACTGCCATTCTGAAAGTTCAGTTTTGAGGCTTGTTGCTGCTAAAAACCCTTCATGTTTGCTGCCCCTATCCCATCTGTAGGTAGAAGAGTTTGTCCGTGGTATCAGCCTCTAAAGGTAGGAAAGAGAAGTCCTGGATGCCTCCCCATTGATGCCACTTCAGCTTCCACTTGCCGAAAAGACTCCATCCTAACTGTGAGACTGCCAGATCAGAGTTTGGTTCTTTTTAATTCATAAAAGAGTGATGCTACTTAATTTACTATACTCTTCTTCATTGTTGGCAATTAGTGTCCGAGTCTAGTCTCAATGCTTCCATTGAGATCCTACATTCCTTCTAAAAGAATTATGTATTATTTCTGTCCTGCTGCTAACCTTTCTGAGAATCTTCTCACCTCCGGAGTACATGACTTCTCCCTACTTCAACTTTATTAAAAAATCAAAAGCAACAGAATTTGGAGGAACTATTTTAAGTGTATTATAACATGGAGAGAATCTAGGAAGCATTATAAAGTTAGCTTTGACAAATTCATTTAATTCCTGTGCTGATGGTATGCAGATAATGTTGTGTGTGGATATGTAGATAACTAATGTAGATCCCACTCCCAGGTTTAGCTTCCCTACCCAAGTTTTGAGATGGCTTCTCACTTTCATTCTTACTCTGATCATTTTCTGATCTGTTAACATAAGTATCTTAACAAGTGTTAAAACTATGGACATGGTTAATATGTATGTATGTTAAGGAAAAGCCATGCATTCAAAAGACATATGTTCTTGTTACATCAGCCATTTGTCTCTTCATTGCTTTGTAACAGGAAAATGAGAGATGATAGCTGATGAATAGATGATAGATAGATAGGTAGACAGATAGATAGATAGATAGATGATAGAGAGAGAGACAGAGATGATAGAGATAGATGATTTATAAATAGATTGATAGATGGTAAATATACAGACAGATAGAGAGAAATAGAGAAATGATAGATAGATAATAGATAAATAGAGAGATAGATGATACATAGGTAAAAAGATAGATAGATAGATAGATAGATAGATAATAGATAGACAGTGAGATAGATATATGATAGATAAGTAGATGGATAGAAACATGATAGATGATAGAAAGACAGAGATGACAGATAGATGATAAAGAGCTAGCTAATAGGTGATTGATAGATAGACAGATAGATAGATGAATAGGTAGATGACAGAAATAGATGATAATGTAGATAGATAGATACATAGATACATAGATACATAGATACATAGATACATAGACAAACAGAAAGAGATAGATGATAGGTAAATAGATGGATAGAGAGACAGATGATAGATACATAGATAGATAGATGACAGATGTTAGAGAGAGATTGATAGATACATTGGTAGGTAGATACATAGGTAAATCATAGATAGAAAGATAGATGATAGATAAATAGATATAGATGAGAGAGAGAGAGAGAGAGAGAGAGAGAGAGAGAGAGAGAGATGATGGATTATAGATACTTATGCATGCATGTATTAGTGACTAGGGTATAAAAGGTTACATCAGAAAACTGGTATTAGTAAAGACTGATGAACTGTAACTACAATGCCAGCACTGCTGTTTGGAGCTGCTGTGTCACTTCAACAGCTTCGCCATTGTTGATTCACGTACAACATCAATGCCTCTCCATGTGGTGAGGATAATAAAAACCACTTTTCCAAATCCCTTGAGTTAACTGTTCCAGTGTCACTTTTGCTAGTGTTATAATTTGATGAATAGTACTAACGAGACCTATTCTGTGCTTCCTAAAACAGTTTTATTTACAAAATGCTTACCTATCAGCTTATGGCTTCAAGTACAATCTAAGTCACATCTATTTTCACGTCACTGTTACCATAAACATGGACTGTAGTTTCACAGCAATTGTATTTCATTGAACTCAGATAACTCTGAAGAAACAGCCACTACCACATAATCAGAAGACTTTGAATTCTTTCTGGAACCTATCATGTTTTAATTGTGTAATCTCAACAAATCTAATTATTATTTGTGAAATTCAACTTTTTTGTAAAATATAAGTGAGAATACAGACACCATTCAATACTTTTACCCATATAAAAATGCTGCAAATGAATTTCCTCCCACCAAATCTGTTTAATATAGTTCGTAATCTGTAAATCTTGACTAAATGTAGAATTTTAAAACATGAAAATAATAGTACCCATTTCATAGAATTACTTTAAAATATACAAACATTGTCTTAATAAACCATAATTGATAAGTTGAAATTGTCTATATGTTGCAGAATGTGATCTTGTTAAATTTACATAATGAAATGTAACAGAATAACATTCCTAGAAAGAAAACTATTATATAGAGTAAAAACTGGATAAATTTGGTTTGCTTCAACAGAGCTCTGATCTACAACATCATATTGATATAAAAAGGGAGAGTCATTTTCATAATTTAGAATTATTGCCATTTGTTGATTGTCAAAACCTAAAGCAGAGTAGGACAAGCAATATACTTGGAGTTCTGAGCATGAGCTTTCCGTGTTTCAATCCATAAATTATTGTATCAAAATAATTTATTCCACTAGATTTTTTTCAACTCAATGATGCCACAGATTAGTAATTGATTATCTGTGAAGCCAGACTATCTGGTGAATAGGTTGCACATTCTCTTTCATTTTCCTCATTTGGGAGAAAAAAAATGAAAAAGTACTTACTATGTTGACTCAAAATCATTTCTGTGAAACAGCCAACATTTTGATATATTTATACTTATCCTCTTCTCAAAGAGACATGCGTTTCAAAGTCAAAGGTTCTTAAGAAGGACCTTTCTAAATATGATAGTGATTACATAGTTTGAACTCAGTAAAAACATCAACTGTGAAAATGTGACTTCATTTTCTAGTATTTGTAATTTTCTCAAGAATATCCCAGGGTGATTGTAAAATGTAGCCCACTGAAAATTGAGCTTACAATGTGGTTTGTATTTTGCAACTTGATTATAATGAGAGGAAGGAGATAGCAATTTTTTAAAACCAGTATGACCCAAATTGAGGCAAAAGCTGACTAGCCACAAGAAGACATGAGATTTTGAAACTCAACTTTGACCGTCAACCCTGGTACAAAGGTGTCTCTAAAGGAAACCAGAACAGAGAATATCCATTTTCCATGGTTAAGACAAGTTGAAGTTCTGCCGGAGGAGCTGCATTCTGGGTTCTCTTATCAGGAACAAATCTAACAAATAGTTAATATGCTGTCCCCAGAACCTGACTGATCACCTTCCCATGTACCGTGACAGTGTCGCCTAGTCATTTCTCTGTCCCTCTGTCTACTTTGCCTTTTAAAAATTCCTTCACTGTGACTTAGTAAATAATCTGCTAACCAACTGCTTAAATATCACAATAATAACCATTTTGTAAGCATCCCCATTAATTATTTAGAGAACAATTGAAGGACTTACTGTAATCTCCTATTATTTTATTTGTAATTCAATTTGTTGATCCTGCTAAACCACCTATTAAATAACAGGGAAATCTAAAATTGTGTCCATCAAACTAATTAGCTTCTTGTATTTCTCTAACTTATTGCTTTTGTTTGTAGAGCATTTTTTTTTTTTGCTACATAAAGAGATGGATGATGTTGAGAGCTATTAATTCCACAGTTGTTTTTTGTTTATTTGGTTTTGTTTTACAATTTTATAAAAAAAACATTGGTAGGAATTGTATTTTTCCCAGATTGCCTAAATGTGCTGGATGATTAAAAAAAAAGTCTTCATCTTTTGGAAAATAAGTTCCATGATGTTAAGAGACAGGATTTAAATAATTTAAGCTTGTCTGCCCCTCCTGTTACCCATTACTATACGAGGCAGCACAGTTTTTAATGAGCACAAATCTAGGACAAGGAAAATGAGCCAACACACAGCACAGAACATGGACGTCAGTAGTTTTGGTTTTTGGGTTTTTTTTTTTTTTTTTTTTTTTTTTTTGTCAACAGAAAATGGATGGTTTGTTAGAAGGATAGAGAAAGCATAGAAAAGGTAGACTGTTGTAGAATATTATTTTAAGATGTATTACATCTGCTTATGCTGTGGGATTTTTTTTAATGATGCAAAGATGTGTTGCATTCTTTTATGTTGCATTTGTTTGACTCTGTGAAGCTGTGTTACTTTGCCTATCTAAAGCACAAAGAGCTGAATGGCCTATAGCAAGGCAGGGGAAAGGATAGATGGTGCTGGCAGGCAGAGAGAATAAACAGAAGGAAAAAATCAGGAGGAGGAGAAGAAAGAGAATAAGGAGAGAAAGGATGCTCAGGCCCAGCCACACAGCCAGCCTCTAAGTAAGAGCCAAGTAAGATATACAGAAGTGAGAAAAGGAAAAAGCCCAGAAGCAAAAGGTAGATGGGATAATTTAAGTTAAGGAAAGCAGGCAAGAAATAAGCCAAGCTAAGGCCGGGCATTTATAAATAAGAAAAGCCTCTGTGTATTTATTTGGGAGCTGGGTGGTAAGCCTCCAAAGAGTAAAGAGTAAAAAACAATCAACAACATTAGACCAACGCAATCAAGCCAGTGAGTACCGAATGAAGCATTTAGGCCAGTTCTTACTTGGTGTAGTTTCCTCAGAAGTTGAATGTCACAGTATTAATGTACTTTATTTTTAAAACCTGAAGAGACTGAGAGGTGAGGTGCATGCTACTCAGTCGACAACCCAAGTAGCTAGTGCAAGGTGTCAAGCCAATGAATGTCAAGCTAGAATAACAAGGAAAGTTCAGTTGGACAATGCTCAGCCAGAATGGGAAGGAAGTGCCTACTCAAGACACAACCAATGCAATTTTGTTATTCATCTCTACTATCCAAAGTGTGCTAGTTAACATGCTTAACCTTGGTGAAATGTATTGATATGATTAATAAATATAACCTATAAATTCCCATCAATAAAATCAAAATTATTTAAGATACTGTTGCATAGGGAGTCTCTCTCTTTAAGAAACTAGCTGTCTTAGTCACTGTCCCATTACTGTGAGAAAACACCATGATCAAGACAGTTTATAAAGGAGGCTGTGTAATGGGGAGCTTGTTTACGCTTTCAGAGGGTGAGTCCATGAACATCATGGCTGGGAGCATGGTAGCAGGCAGGCCAGCATGATGCTAGAGCAGTACCTGAGAGCTCACATCTGTTTCACAAGTTGCAGGCACAGAGAGAGAGAGACACACACACACTGGGTCTGGTATGGGCTTTTAAAGCCTCAAAGCCCACCCTAAGTGACACATCTATCCAACAAGGCCACAACTCCTAATCCTTCCCAAACATTTCCACTAACTGGGTACCAAGCATTCAAAAATACAGGCTTGGGGGGCAGGGGGCATTCTCACTCAAAGCACCACATTAACTAAAACCTGTTCTCCTTGTGTGGAAGGATGCACTGTGAACACTAGAGATTATATATTTTATCTCAAATTTCAAATACAGAGTTAGTAGAAGCTCAACCTGTCAAAAATCTGTGTTAATCCACATCTACTTCTCAAGAAAAGTAATAAGGAAATATTAACAGCTGAGATTTCCTTAAGTCAACTGGTAATATCTGCTTTGCTTGTGTTTGTAGGTAAGGCAAATTTTGGTTCGGGTTCAGTTTTTAGAATCTGGTAATGAGAGAATGGCTAGAATACCTGACAGCACTGGTCTCAAAACTTCATCAGTGAGCTTCTAGTATCTGTGGAGAAGGACTTAAGATGGGTGTGCATGTGTGTGTGCGTGTGTGTGTGTGTGTGTGTGTGTGTGTGTGTGTCAAACTGTAATAGGTCCCTTCATAACAGTAGCTGTTAAGGGTCAGCAGAAATATGGACAGGAATACATAGACCCAAGCTTCCCTTTTCCACCTCTGCTGATTAAATAGTCCGTCCTGCCATATGGCTGCCATCCATCATGACCTTGAAATGTGAGAGGAAGGGAGGGAGAAAGAGAGAAAAAAAGAAATAAGAGAATATCTTTCACACATTCCTCTTTCACATTTATAAAACAGAATGTTGTTCTGAGGAGAAACTGAGCCAGAAGGCCTCAGGGATTCCAGGGTATGGAAAATGGCAAGTGTATAACCTTTGTTTAAACAACAAGTGAGTAAATGCGTGAAGATGTTGTCAACATTTCTCCAGGACTCATGGAACTCAGCTACACCATGTCCTCCTTAGGAAGCTAGAGTCTTCTTTACAATAAAGTTTGAGGCCTTTCTTTGGGAGTATTGCTCATCCTGAGAGGAAAGAAAAATCTCTAAACATTTATATTTGAAGTTCAATAACAGATTTCTGTCTTAGTGACCACCACAGCAAGCCCCAAGATAGGCTGTAGTCCTACAAAGCTAACCTTTGCTTTCTTATGACTTGCTCTTAGGAATTGTTGGACAGGTCCTGAGTTCAATTCCCAGCAACTACATGGTGGCTCACAACCATCTATGATGAGATCTGGTGCCCTCTTCTGGTGTACAGGTGTACATGCAGGCAGAACACCATATATATATATATGTGTGTGTGTGTGTGTGTGTGTGTATGTGTTATATTTTTATATATTATATATGTTTATATTTTTATATATAATATATATTTTTAAGATATGTTTTATATATATCTTAAAAATAAAATAAGGAACTAAAAGTAACAATAACATAAAATTCCTCAGAACTTGAGATCTGCAGAAAGCAACACAAAAGAATCATAAAGAAAAAAAAAGAGAGAGATTGTGGCAAAGGACACAAAGTTTCCAGAGTAATCAGTTAAATGCCAAATGTTTGCAGAAAGTTAAAAGAAGTACTGGGGTGTCATTTATGAAGTGCAGCAGTCACAATGGAAGAATTTTTGGTATTTGGTCTCGACTGTTGTTACTTGAGGGCGTTTAGAATCATCTAGGAGACACTGGGCATTCCTGTGAGGATGTCTCTGGAGAGCGTAACTATGGGGGTGGGGTGAAGACCTGCCTTCCTCTCTCAGAAGGAAGCACCTTACACCAGAGATCAAAGGAGAAAGAAGTGCGCATGTGCCGCCCTCATCGCCTCCTGGGTAAATGTATCTCCCCTCACTGATGCCAGCCTCCAAAACCTTCCGCTTTCTCCACATCAGCATCTTACAGGAAGGCTCCAGGCTGTTGGGATCGGTGCCCACTGAGGCACCCAGCTTCGAAATGGCCCATTAACTGGCATACAAATCTGAAGTCACAGAACTTAGCAATGCTGGTGGTGCCACCCAGTAGAGAAGCAAAGGGGAGGTCCCCGGTTTGAATTTCAACATCAACAAAACAAACAAAAAGCGGATCTTCTCGTTCGTACCATGAAGACCCTCGTGTCACAGAGGAAGAAAGGAGGCTGAGCCATCAGGCCAGAAAGAATCTGAAGGAACAGATTAGTTCTGGGGCCCTAGGGTGTGTTACCATTACACTGTGCCCCTACCGACCTATAGCAGCATGGCAATCTATTCCTTACTAAAGCTAAGGCCAGCCTGGTCTCCAAAGCGAGTTCCAGGAAAGGCACAAAGCTACACAGGGAAACCCTGTCTCGAAAAGCCAAAAAAAAAAAAAAAAAGATAACCAAAGCTAAGCGTTTTCCTAGACTGTTTAGTTCCTAAATACATTAAAAGTGAGTCATCACGTTTTAAATATAACTACAGCTCTTTGTAGTTTTATATATATATGTGTGTGTGTGTGTGTGTGTGTGTATACACATATATATGTATATATAATGAGTTTACATGTTAAATGTAGGATATATAGATATATGTAGATATATATAGGTTTAGGGTTTTTTTTGTTTGTTTGTTTGCTTGCTTTTTGGTTTTTTGAGACAGGGTTTCTCTGTGTAGTTTGGTGCCTGTCCTGGATCTCACTCTGTAGACCAGGCTGGCCTCGAACTCACAGAGATCTGCCTGCCTCTGCCTCCCTAGTGCTGGGATTAAAGGCGTGTGCCACCACCGCCCAGCGTAATTTACAATTATTTTCTACATATTTTTAAAGTTTAAAAACTATTACATACTAACTTCACTGGCTTCATTTTGAGTGTTTTGTTGTGAAAGAAAAAACTGAAGTCAAATGAGCCGGGTGATTTCTAAACTGCATGGTTATTACAATAATCAGCTGGAAGTTTGTGCTGATGAGGTTTTTGCCAACTTGACACAGACCTAGACATACCTGGGAAGGGGGACGCTCAGGACGCTCGGGTCGGGAACGGCTTCCCTCACATCGGCCCGATGGGCATTTTCTTGATTGCTAATTGATGCAGGAGCACCCAGCTCACTGTGGATGCTGCCATCCCTGAGCGGGTAGGCCTGAGCTGTGTAAGAAAGACAGCTAACTGAGCAAGCCGGATGAAGGAAGCCAAAGGCTGCATCCCTACGTGGTCTCTGCTTCCGTTCCTGCCTCTGGTTCCTGCTTTGAGTCGCTGCTTTGGTTCCCTCTGAGACAACTGTGACCTGTAATCCAAGTCAACCCTCTCCTCTCCACATTGCTTTTAGCCACACCGTCTACCCGTAGCAGAGGCAGGAGGATCTCTGTGAGTTCGAGGCCAGCCTGGTCTACAGAGCGAGATCCAGGACAGGCACCAGAACTACATGCAGAAACCCTGTCTCGAAAAACAAACAAACAAAACAAAACAAAAACAAATGAACAAAAAAAGCCTAAACCCCATTCAGGTAAGCCATAGCACCTTGTCCTGTGATGACTCTGGATCTTTCATTTGGTAAGCGACCAAGAGAAAAATGGTTGGTAGGTTATCCTCAGATATTTAGAGCACCCTGGGCAGTTAAAGGAAGTAAGGTTTCTCTGTGCTACATTAAGGCCAACAGCATTTAGCCTTTTATTGAACGTTTATAAATTGAGGATGTTAAGGAAAAAAAAAAACTGGTGAATCCTGTCCCCAGAGATAATGTTCTCATGCACATACAAAAACTAGTTTATGTCAAATTTCAAGTGTCTGTAGAATCACTTAGCTATACATAATTTTAATTTTAGTTTAATGGATAAATGTGAATTTGAGGGTAAAGCTGAGAAAAATAATATACCTCTGTATTAGAAGCGGTTTCCAGCACAGCAGAATTTCTCAGAAGTATGGATTGCTCCTCCATGAATTGCTCAGTGAGGATGGCCAAGCATGATTGGAAGTCAGACTTATGACATGGCATGGACTATGCCAGGCAGACAAATGACACCTGGCAAGGTGACAGCAGAGGGGACTTTAATATCCCATTATTGGATTTCAATAAAGATAAGGTGCTTAATTCAATGATAGGAGGAATTAAAATACATATTTGCTGAGCCACAGTGTCACTGTCTACTCTCAATGTCCTTTCTTTTCTTTGAGACATCTATTTCAGGGTAGTGGAGGGCTACCTGCATCCGCCTCTCTGCATCTCTAAACATAGTCACTTGGGAGTAAAAAATAATCAGAGGTATTAAAGCCCACCACAATGAAGAAAACTATCAGGATGCGACCATGAAACTCTAGAAGACGACGAAAGTAAAATAAATTAATTAATTAAAGGGTGAACTGGAACTCACAATGAACTGAATCCTGGAGATGAGAGCTCCAGCAGACGAGGTCAAAGAGACAGTCGATATTCCGTAAGAGACTTAGAGGCTTTGATGTGGCGGGTGTCAGGCGAGCGGAGAGGTCGTTCTTGCGGGTGAAGTTAGAAGCCTCCTCCCAGGCACTTAGCAACAGATGAAAAGCACAGAAGCTTCTCATTTCAAGCCTGTCATCTCGGGATAACCGGCGCCACCTGAGCATCAGAACCTGTCAAGTGAAGCTCCCGATTCCGGCTTTCTGGTTTCACGGCCACTTACCCTAACACGGCGCTCCTGAACTTCACCGAGCCGCCTACTTCTTCAATGTGATCCCGAAACCGAGATTCAGCGTGGGCTGGCGGCCACACGAAGGATACAGGGTGAAAGAAACATAGTTCGTAGAGCACAGTAAGAATTTAATATTAACTTTCACCAGGGACACGAAAGAAGAAATTAGAACTGTTTAAGGACATAGATGTGGCTGGGTTTTTGTATTACATGATGTGCACGCATATTGCAACGTAAGCTGACATTCCATGGATAGGTACAGTTCTATCTTTTCATGGATCACTTAAGAATTTTTTTTAAATGGTCATGTATTTTTTTTTCAACAAAACGGGATGCTGTCCCGGGACACACAGCTCTGCGGCAAAGCACAGGCTTAGTTTGCAAACGGCAGTGGGACCCACCCTCCACCCATAAAACATGCACCTAAGTTGAACTGTGTATGTTATTTCTTGCCTGACAGCAGATCAGTTTAACGCTCACGAGCCCATTGACCTACCCACAAATGAACGTGGAGACACAATCACTGTAAGTTGCACCTTAAGTTAGAGTTGCTGTCACACCATGGTTTGGGTTGGAATTTTTTGTATTTAATAAACATGGAAGAAATACTGGCCTGATCGTTTGGTGCTTCCAGTGATTTTCGCACTGACCACTAGAGGGCAAGATAATCTAGCCGATTAGAGCAAACCTAATTTTACCCAACAGAGGGCACTAATCACCACACCAGGCAACCCGGCTGTGTGTCCCACCACAGGCCAGCTATTCACCTATGCCATTTCCTTGGGGGGTAATTGAAGAGGGGAAGAAGAAAGGCTCTGTCGGTGTTCACCGCCTGACTCTTCTGAAATTACTCGGGAAGTAAGTGTGGTCAAACAATTTTATTCTCCTTAGATTTAAGGAGTTTTTAAAGTCTGAAGGGAGAAAAAGGAAAGCCTCAAGTTTCTAAGAAAAGAAATTCTTCACAAAAGGGAAAAAGAGAAAAGCATGCGAACATCATCTCCAATCCAAAGGGACCCAGTGTTCCGGCTTGCTTGTTCTGTAAACACGAAGCATGGGTTCATCCTAGACATCAAAGTCTTGAATCGGCAACATAAATAACCCTCGAACAGAGGAAGGCCATCAGGGAAGGAGCTAGCGAGGGAAAAGCACAGTCAAGAATGTCAGACCAACCTGGAGACAGCTCCACCGTCTGTGAGCAGGGCCAGCTTCCCGGATGCACTTGTAACCGGCGGGAGGCAAGGCGCATGCCCACAAGTGCACAGGGCCCATCCTATGCAATTCTCTAAGAGTCTTATCATTATAAAAGGAACCAAGTGAGAGATGACATTTCACTGTCCCTTTAAAAGTCTGTACATTTGGCCTAGCGGTGGCAGCAGCGGCGGTGGCAGCGCATGTCTTAAATCCCAGCACTCGGGAGGCAGAGGCAGGAGGATCTCTGTGAGTTCGAGGCCAAGCCTGGTCTACAGAGTGAGAGCCTGTACAGACACCAAAACTACACAGAGAAACCCTGTCTCAAAAAACAAAAATTAAAAATATAAAAAAAATCTGTGTGTTTTGGGTTGTTTGTACACCACCACAACTCGTATTTGAAGATATATTTTTGAGTCTTACCCCCCCCCAAAAAAATACTGTTAATTTCTTTATTTTAAGAAAAAATTAATTTTTCCTTCTTTTTAATCAATAGTTAGAAAGTATTTTTAATTCTGTTAATGTCTTCTTTATAAGAAAGAAAACTTGGGTTTGACTGGTGGGAGCACACGATGCTAATCTACAGGCACCATGGCACCGTGAGTGAATAAAGAATTTGAGACTAGGCACATAGAAATAAATGTCTCTAACCCTCGTCTCACCAGCCGCTGAGAGCCGCGTCTCTATCCCGAGGAAGGACCAGCTGGCCGCCGAGAAGCCTGAGCTGAGGCCTTGGGAGTCCCCACCCAGCTTTGCAGTGTTTTTGTTTTTATTGCACATCGTCCCAGCAAATGTTTTCCTGATTCTTCACTCTTCATCAAGTCTGCTACCAAAACATTCAGGCTTATCTCTTCCTTGGGGTCACCTAAAAAATAATATGAAGTAAGTTTGTATATGATCTCAGCTTAATCTGTCTCCTCACAGCCGCCCCAGCTTCTGAACCTAATATAGATAAAAGGAAAAGATAATTTTCCCTCCTACAGATTCAAAGGGGATCAATTTGGAGATAGTTTACAGGAGTCCTTTTGACACTGGTATTTATTTTATTTTTACTTTTCTTCCAAAGTTTCCTTTCTTAGTGAATATTTGTCTTTAGCCTTCGGGATCATGTGGCTGTGGCTGATTATGAGTTTATTGTACATGACCATGCTGACATTGCCATCAGGGCTCCATCTGGGATGTAGCGGGTAATTGCCCTAAGAACGGGGCTTTCCTGTTCCTTCTCCCACTTGGGGGAGAGTGGGTGCATTATGGCATCCTCAGCACAATTGAAATCTCGCTTTGGGTTAAAGCCAGAAAAAAAGCAGTCTGGACCCAGAAGCAATATCTGAGGGAGAGAGAGAGAGAGAGAGAGAGAGAGAGAGAGAGAGAGAGAAGAGAAGAGAAAGAAACAGATTCTGAAAATGATCGCTAAATTACTTTTTGTATAAAGACGTATCTTTTTCAATCTTTCTCCAAATAAGAGGATTCTCAACTTTAACTCTACCTTAGAGATATGTCAGAGCCTTATCTGGAAATCATCCAAGGACCAAATTAACTTTGGGGACTGGAAGATAGAAAATGACTTCGTTTTATGTGAGCACGGTTTTTAATCTTTTATATTACATTTTAATTTATTTATTTGTGTGAGTGTGCATATGTGTGCGGGGCGGGGGTGGGGGGGGCGGGGGGTCGGGGGAAGGGCACACACACCACACGGTTTAGAAGACTCTCCACCGTCAGTTCTACCACCGAGCGACCCAGAGCAAACTGAGGTGGTCAGACTTAGAGGTAACTTTACCCACCCAACCATCTTGCTGACATGAATACATTTGTTTTTTTGTTTTGTTTTGTTTTGTTTTGTTTTTTTAACATACAGCTTGTTCATAAAGAATGGCCGGCCTTGCAGATTCCTGAAGGATTTTGCCACATTAGTTGTGGGAGAAGACGAAATGCTCATTACAAATGAGTGAGTAATAATCTTAATATCCAAGGTGATGCTGAAGGACACTCAGACGCAGTCGTTTTATCGGCTTCATCTCCTGCTTTAGTCAGCACACTCTTTTTAGATCGAATTTTACCAAGTGCCCCCCCCCCGCCCCGATGTACCGGCACCTATCACATAGTGACCCCATTCCACTTAGAGCTTCCTGTTTTTGTGGAGGAGCAAAACGGTACCTCAGAGACACCCCAGGGGCATGTCCCCTCTGCTGGCCACATTCTCCACTACTTCCTGTGAGATGGCTCAGTGGTTTAGCGCAATGGCTGCTCTTGCAGAGGACCCGGGTTCAGTTCCCAGAACCCACAGGGTGGCTCACAACCACTGTAATTCCAGTTTCCAGGGGTTCTGAGCCCCCTCTTCTGTCTTCCTTGGGGACGCTGCGCGCATTGTGTTCGTGCAGACAAGCAGGGACATCACGGGAAAAATAAAAGTCAATTGTTGAATGACCTTTCCATTTGGGGCTAGGACTTCAGTGCATCTTTCCATCTCAAGATAAGTATAAGTCATTCCCCCGTAATGGCATCAAAATATAATCCCTAAAATGAAGGGAAACCGTCGTTATTTGAGCCGCCGTCAGCGTTATTTTATAGCGGCTCTTTCACCAGCTGTTTGGGTTCATTCTAACTATATGCTGGATTTTATTGGGAGAGCAAGTTGCATTTTTTCTTTTAATTCCAATCGCTTTTCTGAAATCATTCTTTTTTTTAAGGACATTTATTGATCAACAATGACACGTTTTAGAATTAGAACATACAGTGAAAAACAAACAAATGTCTGAGTGTTTTCAAATGCCTGGCACGGTCACTCCTGAGACAGACAGTGATAATCGATCAGCATGCCCAGGGAGTCCCAGAATTTTCAAAATTATGATATTTTAAACATCCTTCCAGTAATCTTGACACTCTATTTGAACAGCCAAAATTCTTGTTTATAAATAAAATAAACTAAGTTCAGCAGTTCTTACAGAGAGCTACAGCCTACAGGAATAGTCAATAAAAACATTATTTAAAATTCAGGTCTCCCAGTCAGGTAACTGCCCTCATAGAATCACATGTGGACACTGACCATTTTAGTTCTTATTTTGCATTGAAAATGTTTCACCTTGAGAGAGCTCTCAAGACTTACTGAAAGTAAATTGTATAAACCCCCCAGTACATGTTCTCTCTCTTTTAAATTTCCCTTTCTTGTTCTCCTCTCTAAATGTTGTACTCCACCCATCTGCTTCCTTATATAGATATTTACATTATAGGCTACCATGCTTTTATGAGGGAGAACATGTACGGTGCTCTTGTACACTGGTTTAGTAAAACACTGATTGGCCAGTAGCGAGGCAGGAAGTATAGGCGGGGTGAGCAGACGGAGAGAATTCTGGGAAGAGGAAGGACTGAGTCAGGAGTCACCAGCCAGACACAGAGGAAGCAAGATGACAAGGCAGAACTGAGAAAAGGTACCAAACCATGTGGCTAAACATAAATAAGAATTATGGGTTAATTTAAGTGTAAGAGCTGGTCAGTAATAAGCCTGAGCTAATGGCCGAGCAGTTATAAATAATATTAAGCCCGCTGTAAGATGGACTGCTAGGGGCCAGGGAGGACTGGAGAAATCTTCCAACTACAGTACATTTTTTTCTTCCTGAGATTCCTTCACTAAATGTTATACATTCTAAGTCCAGCCATATCTTTGCAAATTTTGTGGTTTCATCTTTCTTTAGAGCTGAATAATATTCCATTTTTACATATACCATATTTCTACTATCCACACATCTGTGGAAGGACAACTAAGCTGACGCCATTCTTTGCTATAGTGAATAAAGCATCAACAAACAGGAATATGTAAATATCTCTGGGAGGGTGTGGCGTTCTCTGAAAACATTTGTTAAGAGCCAATTAGTTCCGAAAATTTAAATTACCACACTCAACCATATGGTGCAGAGAAGAAAGCTGTCTGAACTGGATATACACCACTCCTGTGTAGCATCTAATTCATGGCATTCCCAGCACTGGAAACATAAATGAAATGTATAGGATTTCATATGAAATTAAAAATGTGAACATTTTACCACTACCGGGTAAACTTTGGAGACATGTCCATTTCACATCCACTTCATACCTCTACAGTATCTCAGTAAACCAATGACTGTTGGACCATTAGCAAAATCAAGCCTGCAAGAAGAAATGTCAATATTTAAAACCTTAGCTCAAGCACTGGAGATGTGGCCCAGTTGATAGAGTACTTGCCCACTATACATGAAGGCCAGGGTTTGATTCCCCAGTACCACATAAACCAGGGGTCCTGGAAGGAAGACAAAAGCTATGCTGTTGCCCAAGCCACGTCTGTGACACCAGAGCTCAACTGCACAGATGATCGACTACTTCAAAGCACATTCCTCACCAATCTCTAAAGTTAACACAGAGCACCATCTGTAACGTTCCTCAGCCACACCTGATTTACCATGGGGACTCTGTAACTATTTCTATTTATGACCCTTCCCACCTCAAGAAAATGTTATGTGACTATGGGTATCTAGAGATATAACATATCTATACAAATCAAACATGT
>CABHPQ010153600.1:0-14985 GCA_902168405.1 Peromyscus aztecus | reverse complement strand
AATTACTATAAAAGCCTAATTGATTCACATGGAGAATTTAAATAGGAAGAACACTTTATGGATCCTGGGACTCAGAGAAAAGAATGCTTTGTGTTTTGTGTTGCCTTTTGCACAACGCACTCTAGTCACCATCTTCATGGGTTAGGATGCAGGTGTCTTTGGTGGCCCTCAGTCTCACTATCATAGCTATGAAGGAACCAGATAAAACTTCTCTGTCACGGATCTTATGATATGCCATGAAACACTCAGCAGCTCATTACTGTACAGCCAAAATTGTGGTAAATGACCTCCTCAATTAAGAAGGTATTTCTGACCTTCACAGGCAACTCTTTCTTGAGCACACTGTCAGGTTGGGAGTATAGATGCTCCTGGCTTTGGGAGTGGTCACAGATGGCTGAATATACCATGCCAGGGCTTTAGCCCATATTTTTCCATTTCTATCTTATCTTTACCAGAGCTAACACAGCTCTACTTAATTATATTTTTGTTATATATTTAACAAATATTAATAGTCCTTTTACACAGGATCAGACACGGAAAGGGGAAGATCTGCAAGAGAAGGCAGTCAAATGTGCGTGGTTCAGAAGCACTTGGGTATAAATTGTATTGTTCAATTTTGGTCTTTTGAAATTATGTTCTATTTAGGAAAGTAAAGATGTAAAGTTACATGCCCTAACCATAGAAATATGCTAACAATTTAATGCGTTTTCAAATGAGTTCCAAACAGAGCATGCCCCCCACCACATGCCTTCAGAAACATCCACCCCAACACATCTTCCTAAAAGCGTATCAGAAGACAGTGGCCTTGGTATGGGCGAGAGGGCTGAAGATACGCTGGAAGCATGTGCCAAGTCTCTGTCAGATGCGAGTACCAACTCTCCCGAGGTGCCATAAAATATTCACAGTTATGCACTTTTGTGCTGTGTCCTCCATGCTCATCTGTATTTCCATGACTTACTGGAAACGACACTAATTACACAGCTGGCAGAGAGGTGCCAAGTGACAGCTATGATGATTTTGTCAACAGCGGGGCGTGTGTAAACCGTTCCATCAAGAAATCCTCCAAGTTCATCTATCTTGTCCTTATTGCCAATAGAAAAGAGTAATACTGCTCAAGTGAGACAGTGGAACTTAGAAATCTCAATCCTTTATCAGCATCCAGGGGAGAATCCTGGGAGAGTGAGGAAGAATTGCCTCTGGCACTTATTAACAGCAAAGAGAAAGACAGTGGTAGAGCCCATCTGGAGTTACTGGAAGGGCAGTGGGGTCACTGGGCTGGAGACATGGAACAGCAGTGGAGGTCCTGGCATTTTTCTGCATTACCTCCTGGTTTTCAAGTGTCACCAGCCTCGGATTGGTATTTCTGTCTCCTGACAGGATACTTATTTGCTAAGTGTTTTCATGTCCTCCTCACCTGGAAGTTGCTACCTCCCTTGTTTCCTGTGGTCTCTTAGTTGGGTTTCCATGTGATCTAGAGATGCAATCTTGACTTATCTTCTGGGTTCCCCTGCCTTGCATGCTTCAGGCGGGCAATTTGAATCAGAGCAGCTTTGGCATACCTGAGTCAGTCCCACCTGATGAAACCTTTCTTTCTGAGTCTCCATGGTACTTTCTCTCAGTAACATGCCCCCCCCACTTGGAAGGAGCAGGTAGAATTTCAGTGTAAATAAAGTCCATTTACAGTGGAAACAAAAAAAAAGCCATGTGTTTTATTTTGTTGAGAGAGCCAACACTGAGTCTTGCATTGTTTTTCATGGATCTCTAATGATATAGAAACGAGAACAAGTTGGAAACTAGGGACAAATTCAAGGATATTTTGTTCCTCTGACATGCTGACCCCAAAATGTGATACTTCTTCTGTTTCCATGTGCCTGGGGAAGCAGGCAATATGGTGCTGCGGAGACTGAGATGAATGTGTGGGGATATTTGCAGGGAGTTGCTGCTTTGCTGAGTTCTCACAGCAGGTGCGCTGCGTGAAGCTTCAGGAGTCAGAAGGAAGGCACACATGTACTTCTAACACTTAAAATCTTCCGGGGCGGGGCGGGAGGCGACTCTCAGCAGGCAATGCCAGTGAGAGCGTTCTCCTACGTCTATGCTTTGGAAATCATCTGTTAGCAAAGCGCTGGTAAGTAACAGGAGCTCTTACTTAAAGTCTCATGTGAGCTGGCTTTTGCTAAGGATGGGAGAGAGTGCTACGCAGGATATCCCCGGTGAAAAGAGCCTGCCTGAGAGGAACAAGGCAGGTGAGCAGAGGCTGAGGTCCTGAGTTGGAATTTCAGGGGTCCTTGGGTTTCAACTTTTGTGACAGGGAGCATCTGGTCAGAGGATTCACCAGGACTAATCACACTAGAAAACAGGAAAACCAACTGAGACTCTTCCTGTCTGCCTCACAGGCTGGTTCCCTCAGAGACCTGTTTTTTAAAAACACATGAGATAAAGCCATTAAGTTCTGCATATAAATCTTCCTTTAAGTCATTTCCCTCTTCTTCCCTTTCTCCCCTCTCTGTAATTTTTTTTATTAAATTCATACAATATATTCTGACCATGGTTTCCCTTTTCCCATCTCCTCTCAGATCCTCCCCCCTCCCCACCCATCCAGCTTCATGCCTTCTCTTTCTCTTTGCATTAGCTTACAGAGGAGCCTGTTTCTTTGTGGCGCTTTCATACCTACTTCATTTTGGTTGACTCTCCCCATCCAGCCATCCCCTTCTCCTTGTCTATCCTGCTTAAACCCTTCCTCCCGCCCCAACCGGCTTCTTTGAAATCACATGTACTCTATTCCTCTCCCCTCCCCTCTCCCTTAAGGCCTCTTTTTTTATCTTCTCTTGTAAGTTTTGGAAAATATTACATTAAGTGAATTAACCCGGGCTCAGAAAGACAAACACTGCATGTTCTCGCTCAAGTGTGGATCCTAGTTTCTAATTTTTCTATTTATACTTGTGTGGGAGTGAATGTGTATAATCAGGAAACCTTTTGGTTATTTTTTAAGCTCTAAAAGCTTTCCTCATTTTGATACATTCCATGTCAACTTAAGAGGGCAGAAACATTTGTCATTGCCTGGAAAGAATGGATGTTTTGCCATAGATTTTCCATTACCAAAAGCATCCCACACCCATGGGTTGGCACTGGTTTCATTGGGATTCTGGGAGTAACCTGGGGTGAGAAATGTGGATCCTGTTGACCAATGGGGAGCCTTAGAGAAGCCTATTCAGATCCATCTTTGACCTACCACAAGGAAGAATAAAAATGGACCTCAGATTCCCATCTGGATTTGAAGTCCTGACTGTGAGTGTAGTTGAATTGGAAGTTCTGAGTTCTCTGAAGATGGGTGTGATTGTTCTAGCCACCCTGTGGGATTTTGCATTAGCAGTGATTTGTGGTATGTTTGTAGAGTAAATGATATAATGATCCTACCTAAGTGGCTGGGGCTGGTTGATGAAAAATGGCACGGGAAGGGAAAAATAGCTAATTCCTTCTCGGGGTTTAATGGGAGGTCATACTGGGACTAAGTTCTGTGTACGGTACGTCCCACCTGGGACTAATGCTATTGTTAATAAATGTCTCTGGGTTCCTCTGCTGTCACCAGGAGGCATCAAAAGAACTAATTACTTAGAATTTTGCTTAATGGTGCTTATCTAAATAACTTAGGAGCTTTTGAGTGAAAACAATAAAAATGCAAATGATTATGCCATGTTGCAATATAATAAGGATATATTTTCATAATCACAGGGAAAAGAGTATCAAAGCCTGTGGCAGCCATGCTTCTGATAGTACCTGGCACTTTGAGGGCTCTGAATGTACATTGGTTTCTGCTCTCTATCCCCCACTGGCCCCAAATGCTTGGGTCCACTAACAGGTGCTCTGCTGTCTCAAAGGAACAAGGGTAGGTCCTCTGAATGTCGCACTGCAGGAAAAGACTTCACACTGCCTGTTGGTTCCTACCAAAAAGTAGTCTTTGGCTTCCACTTACTTGTTAGTTTTGAAGTTTATAGGGGAGTCCATCAGGTAGCCGTATCATGGAGCCTGGGTGTGTTTCATTGAAAACTAATGCAATTAACAGTGCTGCCTCTTGGAGGTCTGGACCTGGATCAGAAGACCTAGCCTGCTCTTGTGACATCACTGGCTCCTGGCCGGGGCTTTGGGGTTGGTTGTGTAATCATCACTTGGAGCCTTACTCAGTGCCTCTTCTATTTCAAATCACTGGGGAGAAGCACCAGTCAAACCAATAACCAACATCATGAAAGCCTAACACCCTCCCGGTAAATCTATTGTTTGTTTCTACTAAAGCATGAAAAGTACTGGAGAAACTTTAAGAAGCTATTTCCCAAATGTTTGTTGTGAAAATTTCATGCTTGTATACAATGTATCTTGATCACATCCACCCTTACTGCCTGCCCACAAATTACTTCACCTCCCAACACATCTGCTTCCCAACTTCAAGTCTTTTATTTTTATTTTTATTTTTTGATAATACACTGAGTTCAATTAGTGCTCCCTGTATGCTCACAGGGGCGGGGCCATCCACTGCAACATTGGCAACCTACCAGGGCCCACAGCCCCAAAGAAAAGTGACTATCCCCCCATTAGCAATTATCACCTGCAGATAGCTCCATACCTGGAGGAGTGGCCTTGGGATCCCCTCCCCCATCCATGCTCCATGCTGGGATTTTACCTAACCTGAGAGAGACTTTTTAGCAAGCTTCTAACATGAAGGAGCATCCTTAGGGAACATGGGGTTCAGTGACTTCTATGACCCTCCCAGTGCTGTGGATGATGAACAGAATGTAATTCCTGCCAATTTTGGGAAAAGCTACCAAGGAATGAATTGAACACATTACAGAGTTAACCTTTTCCCAGAAGTCTTGGCACTCTGGAAGAATTCACTTAGTTCCTATATTTCACTGAATTAAAAATGTCGTTGTTTATAAAATACATCATTATTCTAGGTACTATTAAAAATGCTACTAGTTAAACTTCGATGTGGCTTACGTTGTAAGACCAATTCTGTTTTAAGGATTAGTTCCTTGAAGTCCTGCCCTTAAGCTCTGAATTTGGAATTCTATTGTCCCTAGGCTCAGAAAGAGGGATTGTGTGAGGGGCATTGGAAAGAGATTTCAAGCACTGAAAAGCTCAATTAGGGTCAATTTCTTAATAAATACATTTTTCTTAATAAATTTCTTAATAAATACATTTTTTGCACCAATAACTTTGACATTGACTACTAGAACCTGCTTTGTGTCTTACCTGCCTTCGATGGCTCAAACTAAGATGCAACAAGGTTGGGTGTGGCCAAGGATGACCCAGTGAATTTCAAGAATTTTGGGTCTAGTATGGATTGGCATGACATGTAACAATTGTGGCTACACTTAAATGTCATTTCCACTAATCTTTAGTATCACTAACTCTCTTCAAGTGAGTTAATCTAGAATGCAGTATGAATTTCCCAGTGCTGTACATTAGAGACCCTCCAAAGGAGGTGAGATAAGACCACCTGGCATGTGGACCCACTAACCATTGCAGGTTAGACCACAGTGGGCTAAAGTGATGGAAGACAAGAGGATCTGACACACTGAGAAGCCACAGAACAAGCCAGGGGCAAGGCAGTTGGATTTGAGCTTGTAGGGATGACAAGTCAGGCATCCTATGAATGTAGGGATACAAAGGGGTCTCTTGGGAAAAGGAGTTTGGGAATGTGACCAAGTTCCCACAAGGGATATGGCTCAAGGCTGCTGTGTTTTTCATTGCTTGTTAGCTTTTTTAGAAATAGTCAGGCAATGGAAAATTTTTGTTTTTAATTTTTTTTACTATGTTAAAAGGCAGGAAAAATGATATGAAGATGTGGTGCTGACAGCAGCTTCAAATGGAAATTATTGGCAGGTTTTATCTCTGTAGACTGAGGAGAAGAAGGAGGAGCAAAAGGAGGAGGAGACATGGAGAGACAGTCAGAGAGAGAGAGAGAGAGAGAGAGAGAGAGAGAGAGAGAGAGAGAGAGATTAAAGACAAGTCTTGGCATAATACTGCACAGGAAGGGAGCTGCCTAGTAGAATATTTGTGAGCTTCTTAAAAACCTATTTGTGCTAAAGCAAGTTCTCTGTGGGCTTCCTGTCTGCTGACATTTATATCATTAGATATTTCTTTGAAGCAAGGCATTAAATATTAGATGTCAAGGCCAAGTTGGTACCACAAGGATGTTATGGTGTGATGTGTTATTCCCATTACCAGGTTTGTTTGAGTCAGTTCATCAGCCACCATGCTGGGTTCCTACTAGTGCCCAGAAGAAATAGAAATGAGTGGTAAGTGTAGCATGAATCTTAAAGAGTCTTATTAACAAAATCAAACCTGAGGCCAGTTATTGGGGTGAAGCCGGAAGATCAGAGAGACAGAACAAGCCACAGCTATCTCACCTCGCTAAATCCTCAGCCATTTTAGGGAATCACAGATACTCAGCTGTGATTGACACCTGTCAAGAGCCTTTGCTATGCCAGGATGCTGTTATGAGTTTGCCTAACAGCATGAAGACCTTATGACATCATGATTGTTATTGTTGTCAACTTCCAAGTAAGGACACAGAAGTAGGGAGAAGTGAAGTTACTTGTACAGGGTCACTCAGGCACAGGTGGAGACAAATCCTTCAGACTCCAGATGTTAGAGCTGCATGGACTTATAGGGCGAGTCAACATTTCTACTGTGGTATGTTTTAATTATTTTTTTTTTTAGTTAGCATATGGAATAATGGGTTTCATTGTTGAATTTCCATATATACATATACTCAGTTCTTATTAACACTACTGCTACTCTTCTCTGCCCCCTTACACCATCTTGATGCCCCCCAAAGAATCCCTCCCTATGTATACTCCATTACTGTCTCTTATTTCATATTCTTCCTCCCTCATTACAGTTTTCTTCTCTTAATGGTGTGATAAAATGCCCTGACCAAAGCAACTTAAGGGAGAAAGGATTTGTTTCAGTTTGTAGTTCAAGGTCCAATCTATCATGTCACCCCCAGTGACACATATCCTCCAACAATGACATATCTCTTCCAACATAACCACACTTCCTAATCCTTTCCAAGCAATTCCACTACCTGGGGACCAAGCTTTCAAACATATGAGCCTATGAGGGTCATTCTCATTCAAACTACCACACTACCATGCCTGACTTATTTTACATAACCTATTCATTGAATAGTTCCTTGAATTTTCTTGCAAATATCACATTTTCATTTTTCTTTACAAATTGAATGGACTTCTATTGCTATTACCTATATGCATTACTTTTTTCCTGTCCATTCACCAACTGGTGGACCTTCAGGCTTGTTCCACGTCTTGGCAGTTATGAACAATACAGCAAATAATGTGGATATGTAAGTGTCTCTGTGGCTTACTGACTTAGAATCCTCCAGGTTTATAGCCAGGAATGGTATATCTGGGTATAGTGTATTCTCAGTATTTTTATAACATCCCTCCTGATGTCCATTGTGATTGCAGTGGTTTTCATTCCCTCTGGCACTGTATTAGGGCTGTTTCTCTGCCTCGCCAGCATTCCTCGTCTTTTTTTTTTTTATGATAGCTATTGTGACTGGGATGATATGGAATATCAATGCATTTTTAATTTAAACACCCTAATGTTAATGGGGAAAAAGAACCTGGGTCTGTACTTGTCAGAGTACAAAGGGAACAATGTGAAGACCATGTTTGCTAGTGGCACTTCGAGTTGCACACTCACAAACCCTGGGACAGCAGCACCAGCTGCTCAGCCTTTATCTCCCCATTTGTACTGCTCTAGCGGTGACTCCAGGGAATGACAAATAAAAATCACAGAGCTACTAAAACAAACGTACACCCTAAAACATCTTCCTGGAAAGAAGTGCCAAGTATGAGGAGTGTAGGGAAAGGTCAGGATAGCTCTGGAGTGAGGAGAGCGGTCCCTGCCATCCCCTGCCTGAGCTTATGTGACATTTTCAGAAAACTTTCCTGAGGTGGCTCTTCTCACCCAGGTGACACAGGTATACCCTGCTGAGTGTCTACAGAACTTGATAGAGTTGAACTTGTCACTGAAATTAACATTCATAGTAAGTGTCCTCATGGGGAAGGAAAGTAAGGATGTGTTATGCAGCACATTGACTTAGTTTGGCTTCCCTAGCAGACGTTTCTGAACAAAATACTGTGTTTGGGAAGCTGTCCCAGGAAGCATCAAATTAGAAGTAGGTTTTGTTATGTATAACTTGAAGAAAGGCAGGTGCCACTAAGAAGAAAATCACCTCTGAGACCACCTGGAGCACAGTCCCACCAGGGAACTCTGGGAGATGGTGCAGAGCAGGAACCTGAGGAGTCGTCCACAGGCAACATGAGGAGCTTCAGTGTTGACCCTCTGCTCTTAGCCCAGAGCTTAAGTCCAGCCTGCTTCACAGGAGAACAAATATTATGAGGATGATGGCTGAGCCAATTTGCAGAGAAATGATTGGCACCGAGGGGACATGGCCTGGCAGGAACCGAGGGCAGGTGCAAGGCTGACTCTCTGTGCCCCACAGCCACGACAGCTGAAAGGTAAGTCCATGTGAGAAGGTTGATGAGCAGCTTTGCCATGGCAGGTCAGGTATGAAGAGGGGGATTTTTTAGGTGCTCAGATTCCAACAGTGTCTGTGGAAGATGCCAGGAAGAGTGTGGTCTATTGGACTTCTATATTATAAAACTGTTCATTAGTGAAATCCTGGAACAAGCTAAAAGTAGTTTTCAAAAAAAAATTTGCAAACAACAGCACCAGAAACTTGTAAGAAATGTACAGGAAGAGAAAACAGTGAAGCTGCATGTCTGCTAATTGGGATGGATGGAGCCTTGTCAGGGGTTGCACAGGATGCTGCATGCCCGGGTCCTGATGTGTTTGCTTTCACTGTTACTTGATGGAGGAAGAGGAACATAGTGAAGGGGAAGCTGACTATTACAGGATCTCTATACACTCAAGGACACTGCAGTCACGGGTGGTGACTTTAAAAAGATAGCATCCCCACAGGTCAAAGTGCCCAGAATAAATGATAGCGTGGTGCTTAGCCCAAAATGGCATTCCCAATATATATCCTAATACGACATTCCAAGGCTCGAGAAACATTGTGGAAGAGGAAGTGGAAAGAATGTAAGGGCCAGAGGATGGGGAGGGATGCATCAGAAGGATGTCTCTGGATAAAATGTGACTATTATTGCACTCACAGACTCCCTGCAGCTGTGGTTAATTACATGAGATGGGGCCAGTTAACATGTCATCGTGAACTGAGAAGGTACTCATGAGGCCCTGGCTCTCCTGGGGGACTCAGGACAGCTGTTGGTTGCTGGAGGGGAGGTGTCACTTTCTTCAGTGATTTGGCCTCTTACAATTTCCCCACACTTCAGTAAATAACCATGCTGTGGGATGTTCTGTATGTCAAATGTGATTTGCTATGATTGGTTAATAAATAAAACACTGATTGGCCAGTAGCCAGGCAGGAGGAAGTATAGGCAGGACAAGGAGGAGAGAATTCTGGGAAGTTAAAAGGCTGAGCCAGAGACACTGCCAGCCACCGCCATGACAAGCAACATGTGAAGATGCCGGTAAGCCACGAGCCACGTGGCAAGGTATAGATCGATAGAAATGGGTTAATTTAAGATATAAGAACTAGATAACAAGAAGCCTGCTGCAGCCATACAGTTTGTAAGCAATATAAGTCTCTCTGTTTACTTGGTTGGGTCTGAACAGCTGTGGGACTGCCAGGTGAGAGAGATTTGTCCTGACATGGGTCAGGCAGGACCAGAAAAACTCCAGCTACATAACCAGGAAGCCATACTTGTGCACACAACCTGAATTAAACTCGGTGGGTCACACACAAAGAGAAGACATGAAAGTGTGTGGGTGGGTGGGGGCTTTTTAGAAAGAACAGGGGTTTCACTGGGAGTGGGAGAGGGAGGAAAGAGGGCAGCTGGGTGCTGAGAATGAGTGAAATTCATAATGTACACATATGAAACTGTCAAAGAATAAAACGTAAAAACATCACCATTCAGATGACTCAAGAGGAATGTAGCTATATAATTTGTTATTTTAGCGTATCAATTTCTACTTTCTTACAGTTAGTGCTATGGATTCCTAGAGTGACTAAGGTTAGGTGCTGTGGCGTTGGGTGAGTATGTCCTAAGAGCTAAGTTGTCTTGATTTATCATCTGGAAACCCCAAACATGATCAAAAACATGTGCACATTGGGGGATTTCTTCAGAGATTATCAGGATTTTGTATGCTGAACACTCAACATGGAACTTGGTATGCACCGAGGTTCCAATATCTGCTGGGGAATTCACCATAACTGCTTGTATCTGAAGAAACGCTTGCCTTCTTTGTTGTTCTGTGAAGTCAAGTTTATTAGAAGTTTATTAGGAAAAGGTTTTGATACAGATAGGTGTGTGTGTGTGTGTGTGTGTGTGTGTGTGTGTGTGTGTGAGAGAGAGAGAGAGAGAGAGAGAGAGAGAGAGAGAGAGAGAGAGAGAATGAGAGCCAGACAGAGACAGGTAGAAGCAGAGACAGAGGAAGAGGACAGGAACTTAGGAAAATGACAACTGTATGCAGCCAAGAAGGGTGGACATAGTCTTCTCAAGGAAGAGAATTGCTGCCTTTTTATTTTTAAAAAGTTTTTGAAAATATTGTTTTATTATGAATTTCTTACATGTTAAAAGCAAAAATAAATCTCAAAAAATATTATTAAAATTCTAGGAATTTTCCTTTCAGTCCTTCTCAGAGCTGATTTTCAAATATTATTTGGGCTCAGATGTAGGTTAAGGAATTGAGACATCAGAGTCCATATATTTTGGCAGTTTATTCTAGAAGAGAAAGGAGGTGGTAGTTCTCCATTGATAAGACAAACTATTCCCAGATACCAAGTGACAGACAAAATGCAGAAGTAATTATATAGGATAATACTTCATTATCATTTAAACTTTTATAATACGCTATAGTCAGAAAGAATTGGAAATTTTCAGGAGTTACTTTTCTCCATCTTGGAAGTGATAAGAAGTGCTTAGAAATTGAGTGACGCCTCAAGCCTGTCACTACTCACGATGTTGGGCAATCTGGCTGTGTTTTGCCTTCTTGGCATTATCTCCTCACACATACAAGTTTCATGGTGCTCTGTTGAGATTTATTAGGCCGGGTTTATGTTCTGGAATCCCGAGGCTTCCATTGTTGAGCAATGGGGTCACAGTTGTCTAACGCCAGAACGTCAACTGCTTTGAAGCCAAATGCAGCTACCTTGTGCCACTTTGCCTCGGTGGCACCTCTTGCCGTCTTTCATTCTTTTAATATCTCCCCAACTCCTTCCCGGCTCAGACAGGCTGACTATCTGAATCCCAAGGCTTTTCCTTAGAGCGGCAGCAGTTACCTTGCTTGAGTAGCTCCAAGAAGGGGAAGTGAGCCCAGGGCTCAGCAGAGTCTCTACAAGGGGCCAGAAAGAAAACACTCTGTGCCTCACGTCCCATTCAGTTTCTGCCATCAATACTGATCCCTGAAGTTGTCACACAGAAGCAGTTAGAGATAGAGCACAAGGAGCAGGCATGCCAAGGTTTGTTCTCAGGAGGAGGCCATGGACAGGATTTGGTACATGGACTGTACTTTGTGTGCTCCTGAGTTACATGTTTAAATCTTAAGATTGCTCTGATGGTCTGTTAATTGTCACCAGTGAGAAGAGCCTCCACCATGCTTGAGGGGGATTACCTGGGTTTTGTTCACTGATGCGGGGAGACCCTTTATAATGGGGGCAAGACTGGGAGGAAAGTGGACGAAGCAGCAGATGTATCCATTGCTCCCGTTTTCTGAGTCTGGACATAACGTGATGCTGCTTCAGGCTCCGGCTGCATTCATTTCCCCATCACCCAGGAGGGACATGCCTTGACCTCGGAGATAAACCCCCTTCCCTTTCAGTGGGCTTTGTCAGAATATCTTATTACCGCAATCAAACAGTTGTTTGGAGTTGTGATGTAATTTTCATGTGTCGTCTTGGCCAGGCATAGTATCTGACTCTGTGGTGAGACAGTAATCTGGGAGCTACTAGGAAGGGGTTTGATGACACAGTTACTATCTTAAAACCGTTGACCACAGGGAAATATTACTCTCGGTGATGCGGGTAGGCCTTGCCAATCAGTTGAAGACTTTCAAAGGAAAGAACCACCAGCAACACAACAATAAAGTATCCTGTGGAAGAAATTTTTTGGCTTCAACACCACTCCTGTCTGAGTTCGCAGTCATCTGGCTTACCCGACAACAATGAAAGCTGCTTCCGTTGACATAGCTCTCTCTGCATGAATACTTTATTGATAGATCTCTACATATATACTTTATTGGTTCTCTTTCCACCTACAGAGAACCCTTGACTGATCCAGGAAACAATATGCCTAAAGCATATGCCACACCCTGAAAACTCATTCGTTGTCGTGTTTACTTTTACAAATTTGTCCATTCATCTGTCCATCCATCCATCCATCCATCCATCCATCCATCCATCCATCCATTCACTGAAAACAAATATTCCTGGTGTCACACAAAGAAACACAGGAACAGCATGAGAGTAACTTGGGCAAGGCAATTTCTATTTAGAAAAAGAACGCACCACAACCCACCCAAGGTAACAAGCACACTGGGACAGAAAGTCCACTTAGGTTATATTCTAAAGCCAGTGGTCACTGTGTCTTTTCCTCACTGGTGGGGTTTAAACTCATAGTCTTTCATGCTTGGCTAGTTTCAAAAGAATCAGCGTAAAGGAAAGAAAGGGTTAAAGGAGAAGGGGTCAGCTGTTCTAGGCCAACGGGTTCCCAGAATGCAGTGGGGCCTTTACATAAACAAAAGTTTTGCCTGGTGGGAGAGATTAAAAAAGCCACATAAAAATTTTATAAGATGAAGAGATTAAAATTATGAATTCCTTTGCATAAAAGTTTTACAAGGAGTGGGGCATTTGTGGGATATTGGATCTTGGCAGGTTAGCTATCTTTGATAGAAAAAATAAATTCTCACACATCCAAGCAGCCATCCATCCAACCATCTAACCTGTCACAATCTACCCTGCTATTAGATCAATAATATTTGACAGCATCCCAGTGTAAATGGAGGCTTCTCTGTCTGTCCAAGAGAGTATGTGACCCTCGTCCTCACTTTTGATCGGGTCACATACCCAGAGAAACCATTCCCATAGGGTTAGTCATCCTAATACCATTGGCTAAATGGATGGAATTCCCATAATATTCCAGCCTTCTGGCGTTGCCTTGGAAACCTGTCCTTCTGACCTCAGCCTCTTTCCAGGGTTCTGCCCTATTACCAATCTCCTCTGCAATTTTTATCCCATGTGCTCACACCCATTTTCTATAATGCCTATAGGGTCTTAGAAACTATAAATCAAGTATGATACTGCTTTTAAGTCCCGTCAATGGCTCCTTATTACACTCAGAATAGCATACAAACTCTTCCTTCACATTCTGGTCTTGGTGATCTTTATACCCACCTCACAAATCTGTTCCTTCAGTGCTTTGGGGCACTGGCCTTGTGGACAGCTCCCTAAAGGCCCCGTTGTCCTCGCCCCCAAGCCTCCCCTGTCACTGCTTTAGTGTCTCATTTCTCATCTGTTCCACCTCTCCTTTCACATGAGATCATTGCCCACTACTCAAAGTATCTCCCCACACTCCTGTTACAGCATCCCTCACTTCTAAGCATCTTAGTGTTTAATCAATGTGTCTTTACACCTGTCTCCTGCACTAAATGCAAATCACTGAGAGCAGGAGCCTTGCCTAGGTGGTCTACATCCTGTCACAGTGTTAACCATTGCCTTAGAGAGGAACAAAAATATGCACACCAAAGGTCAACAGCTGAAGTTCAAGGTTACTGAGGTTTATAAAACCAAATAGGCACTGTTCCTCAGAAGCTTCTGGTCTGAGAGAGGATTGCCAACCCATGAAATTACTACAAGTAAGGTAAATAAACACCATTTCAGTGCTGTGAAGAGACACATATGGAATATACAAAGGGACAGTTTTTTCAGGGGTCAGCAATCTCTCTTGAGGAAAAGTAACTTGACCAGATTCAAAAGACAAATAGCATTTATTTAGGAAAGAGTGTTTGAAGAAAGGTGCATTCCAGAAAAAAGGGATCTGGAAGTTTAACAATTCCTGGTACAGAGAGAGGATAGCATGCTCAAAGCACAGAAAGGCAGCCAGCATGGCAGAAAGGCAGAGAGAACGCTGAGATGATGATGATGAGGAGGCTGGCATTTGTATGGCAGGCCCTGGGAGTTGGAGGCTTGTGGACCACGTATGTTTTATCAATCTCCACCTGCGGGGCAATGGATGACATGAGGAGGGCCAGCACTGAGGAGGGAAAGCCACAATCCAATCTTTGCTCTCTGTGTTGAGTCTGGCTTCAGTGTGGGCCAGGTGAAGATGGGTGTAGCCTCTCTGGCATTTCTAGGAGATGTAATTTCACAGCAAACTTCCTGTTCCTCTCTTTCTTAGAAATGTTCTGCCTCCTCTTCTGCAGTGACTCCTGGTGCAGGATAGGTGCAGGAATGGTGTCATAGATTGATCAGCTGGGACTGGACACTACGCAATCTCTAATGTTCTGCATTTTGGTTGGTTGTGGTATTCTGTAATGGTATCCATCTTTTACAAAATGAAGTTTCTTTGATAAAGGGTGAGAACTACATTTATCTAAACTGAGGCATGCTGAGAGTGTGAGAAATTGTCTTCCCCAGAAAAGAACCTTCCCTGTCTCTATTGGTTATCCAATAATAAGTGGTCATCCCTGGGATCAAATGCATATAGATAATATTTTATGGAGTAAGCAGGTTGATTTGTTTGTTTGTGTGTGTGTGTGTGTGTGTGTGTGTGTGTGTGTGTGTGTGTGTGACAACGAGTAAAGGAAAAGAGGCCATGGATTTGAAAGAGAACAAGGGGAGGTGCATGTGAGGAGATGGACGGAGAAAAGGGAAGGGGT
>CABHPQ010153599.1:0-17653 GCA_902168405.1 Peromyscus aztecus | reverse complement strand
TATAACCTGATCATATTCAAATCACTCCCCTCTCCTCCAAGATCCATATCCACCCCCTTTCCCTAAGTATCCTACATTATGTCTCTAAAAAGTATTGAGTAAAATTTGTGCTGCCCATATATTCCTAGATGTACGGTTGTCTATTGGATCATGGTTGGGTTGCCAGGGGCCACAACTTTAAGAAGACTGACTTTCCTTCTCATAGCATCTATCAGTTGCCAATAGCTCCTCAGCTAGGGGTGAGGCTTTGTGCCCACCCCCAACTCCATGCTTGGATTTTATCCCATTGAGAGTTTGTGCAATCTTGGGCCCAATATGTGCAGTTGCCCTGCTGCATCCTGAAGACATGTTACTTGTAATCATTTCCTGCCTGTGACTCTTAGAATCTGTCTACCCTGTCTAAATGTCTGCCTATCCTAAATGATCCCTGAACCTTTGTAGGAGGGAGTGTGATATTGACATTCTATTTGGGGACTGAACATTCCACAGTATCTTATTCTCTTCACTTTGACTCTGTTCATCACCTCTACCGTAATAAGAAAGCTTCTCTAGTGAAGGTTAATAGATGCACCAGTCCTGGGGCAAAACAATGTGCCATTAGGAGTCTGCTTAATACTGTTGATACGTAGCAAAGTAATCATAGCAGATTCTTCTCTAGGTCCTATGACCTGCCTAAGCGCAGGTTCTTAGTCTCAATAAAGATCCCAGGTATATCATGTGAATTTGGACTTAAATCTAATCAGAGAATGTTTGTTTACTCCCATGTTACTGCTTTTCTCCTCAGGTCGCATGCACAGCCCTTTCCAACACTATGGATGCCAGCCAGTAGCTTTCAGTCACACAGTGCTCGTACGAACAATGAATGAACAGGCAGAAAGAGCACATGAAACTGAATATCCATTTCTCATCAACACTGCAACGGTTGGAGTGTTGTCAGGATGAACCCTCTGTCAACCTGAGAGTGGGGACAATGAGCCTCCGCCCCTCAGTCACCATGGACACAGGGGATCTCAAAGTAATTGGCCAAGTAAAAGAAGCCTGTTCAGAGAAGGATGCACAGAGCATAGTCCCACGGCTATAAAATTCTAGACAATACAAACTAACATTTAGTGACTAGGTGCATATGATCAGTTATTCCATGGAGATTAAGAGGCGTTCCTGCAGGGACTAGATGTATTCACTGTCTTGAGTGTGGTGATGGTTTTGACAGCGTGTATGCATGTCAAAGCATATCAAATCATACACTTAAAAGTCTATGCATACTATTTGGCCAAGTATGCCTCATTAAGCTTTTAAAAGAAAATGTGCTGTTGTGTAGCAAATACAGATATATATATATATATATATATATATATACATAATGATTAGAATCTTGATTTCTTTTGATGTCAAATAAAATGGACATTTAAACCTTTCATTGAGATGCCAAACACTTAGAAATAAAAGATACAGTCTCAACAGTTAACAGGGAAGATAAATTATGAATAAGGCTTTATATTTAGTTTCAAAGGGAGGCGTATTTTAATCATCATTTTATTGTTTATGTTTTTAATACAGTAAAAGGAAAGGTCTTAACACAGCTAAAAGTATTGTATGTTCATTTCATAGGCTCCACTTTCAGTTTTGAGTTCTTAACAACAGGATGTGCTAGGGTCTCCAAGACACTTCTGGTATTTGTGACAATCCTTGAGTTTGTCATCTGAGACTCAAAAGTCATCAACACATATAATTTTTACCTAAAAGGACACAAAGCTGTTGGCGAAGCCTAGTGAGGGCACAGCTTAGTTGACAGAGTATTTACCTAGCCCAAGTGAAGCCCTGGGCTTGATCCCCAACACAGCATACTTCAAGTATGGTGGTGCATGCCTGTAATCCTTCCAATACTCAGAAGGTGGAGGCAGGAGGATGAGAAATTTGAAGTCATCATCATCTACATAGGCAGTTTGGGATCAGCCTGGGGAAACACGTGACCCTGTCTCAAAACAGCAGAAAAAATATCCGTTGAAGTCAAACAAGTGAGGGAAAACAGCACAGGCTGATGTTGGGGGACCCCAGGCATACACCTCCAAGAGGTTTCTCTCAGTGTGCCCCACCAGAGGCAAATACGCATCTCATTACTTCAGCATGGGTGCAATGGCCTCTGTCACAGGAGCTCTCACTTGAGCCTGCGAGTGAAGGTGTTGCTTGAGGAGTCGGCCATACAAGGCATGTACCAAAGTTCCAGACCCTCAGAACGAGGGCAGGTGTTCAAAGTCATCCCACAAACTATCTAGACAGACTGGTACATCGTGGTTTACAGGGTGTTGAATATCTAGAATGTTCCTAGAACTTCTCTACCAATAATAAACCAAGGACCGATTGGGAGAGCTAGCTCATTTAGAAAACTCATAAAGCGGGAGCAACTTGGACCTTCTGGGGCTAACTAGTTCCTGCATAGAGGGGCATTCACAGATGTTTATTGGTGTTACCTTTAAATAAGCATATATGCATATTTACAGAGCGAAATCATCAATACGAAGGAACGTTCAGCATAAAATTTTATACTATCCCATACCTACTTCAATATCATGACAATAATTTTGATAAACGTGCAATTATTTGTGTGTAGCACAATATAACATCCCCCTATTTGCATGTTTTGAAGATACACATATCAATTCTTTGAGAATTTCATTCAATATGTTTTAGCATTTTTGCCCCCTGCTCCTCCCCTAACTCCTCCCAGCTACACCCTCCACTTTCTATCCTCCTAAACTTTGTACCTTGGAAAAAACAACCCATTGATCTCAATTTGTGCTGCCCAAACATTCCTGTGTATGGAGTTGTCCACTGGAACCTGGTCCACCTACCAGGAGTCACATCCTTAAAGAAAACTGACTCTCCATACCTCAGGAGGCATCAACTGTCCATGGCTCCACTGCTAGGGGTGGGCCTCTTGAGCCTTTCCCAACCCCATCCTGGGATGTTAACTGACTTGGTCTTGTGCAGGGCCTATGCAGGCAGCTGTAGCTTCTGTGAGTTCTCAAGCATGGTGGTCCTGTCATGTCCAGAATACACCCTTCCATTCTGGTCCTCCTGGACCTCGGGTCCTGTTTGTTGCAAAAAGAAGTTGGTTGAGTTTGTTCTCAACCTTTCCATGGCTATATTGGCTACCATATTTATTGCTTTGACAACAGTGACTTAAGGGACGAAAGGTCTCTTTGGACTCATGGTTTGAGAAGACATACTATCAGGAAGGGGAAGCCAGGGCAGTGAAAACATGAGGTGGCTATTCAACCCTGTATCTGTAGTCACGAAGCAGAGACTAATCTGGGTGCTTTATTTGTTTTCTTGCTATCCTCATATGGAACCCCAACCCACATGATTGTGATGCCCACATACAAGATGGGTCCTTTCTCCTCGGGTAAACCTCCCTGGAATCTTCTTCATAGACATGCTCAGGGTGTGTTTTCTGAATGATTCTAAACAGTCAAGTTGACAAGGAGCTCTATGATTAGGCCAAATCACCCAGAGAGTTTTCTTTTTGAATACCCATATGACTATCAAGCCATAACCAACTGGTTACGAACCTTAACTATCGTGGAAACAAATTCATTTTGCTGTGGAATGAGACACAGTTATTGGAATGATGTCTCATTGACCAGTAGATTTCCCCCCTCCTTCCTGTCCATGGAAATTACAATTATCCAATGTACAGTGTGGGGTGGGACCTCAGAAGATAATGTTAAATGGATGCACAGACTGCATATTAACTAAATTTGGGGGTATATGCCCAAAGAGTTTGGGATCTACTGTTACACCATAGCTATCAGGCTGAGGACACTTGGCTAGACTCAATAAGGCCTTAATATTTAAATGTTTAATACTTTTATCAATAGCTGCTAAATCTCTGAGTATTTTCAAATAATGATGTGATATAAATACTATCAATACTTACTTTGATGATGTAGTGAGTTATTTTGGTAAGACACTAGACTGAGCTCTTCATGAGAGGCCACGCAATGAATTGTTATAATTACCTTACTAGACAAATACTATCACTACCTACATCTGATATCTGAAGAAACAGAAGCTTGGGGACAGGAAGTGACTTTCATGCATTCACTTAGGTGGCAAGTGAGACAACAGTTAATCTCACACTCACATGCACCTACCCAGGACCCCATTAAGATCTCTGACATAACTACATTCTGTGATAATTGTACTAATCAATTTTATGTTGAGGGTTTTAAATAATCTACCTCCCACATTTTAAGTGAACACCCAATGTCTTTTAACAAACGCACACACATATGCAATTGAAAGTAAGAAAGATTCCAGTCCCCTCAGAGTCCTGTGCTCCTCTTATAGATAGTAACCCGAGACAATGACTACCCTAGTTTCCATTGTAAGGGTGGAATTTGTGTTGTTTAGAACCAAATTCTATGTATTCATTTTTGATTTGTTTAGTTATGTGATTTGGATTTTCATTTATATTGCTGTGCACATCCATAATTTATTTCTTTTTAATGCTAAGCAATCTTCTATGTATTATTGTTACACCCTACACACCTCCACACAAACTCACACACACATTCACAGATACACACACACACACAAATTCACACATACACACACTTACATACACACATTTGGATTGGTTTGGTTTGAGCTGTCAGATATCACAAGTGAGGTACCATGCATGTTTGTGTACAGGTATTTTTTGGACATAATATTTTCACTTTTCTTATATGAACACCTGAAAGGAAATATACTAAATGAGAAGGTAAACATATGTTCATCTCCCTCATGTACTGCCAAAACCATTTCCAAAGGTTTTGTGACATTTTACAAATATCCCACTTGCCATGTGTGAGAACTGGATCTTCTCAAGGAAGTACAAGTCTTCAATGGGGACACAGCCTGAGCTGATGGTGTAGACACAGGAGAAGATCACGAACACTAAACTTGTGTTTATTTGGGGTCTGTAACTAGAACAATGACCTCATTCAGCTCATTCACATGAGAGCAACCTCCCAATATGGGGATGATACCCTTCATCAGTTTATAGATCAAGAAATGGAGGCAAGCATAACTAATTCTACAAAGCCACACATAGTGAGTAAACAGAGTTCACACTGCCATCTCTCAAACACACTGTGAATCTGCTTCTATTTAAGAATCGAGCTTCCTCTAAGGATGTCTTACCCAGAGCTAAATGATAGACAGAGCAGAACAAGTTTGGAGTGTTTGATGTGAGTTCTAGGAGAGCGAAGAGGTCGTTACAGTGTAGTGTATCCTGGTGAATTATCTTACAACCCAAGAATGGTGGGGACAATTTTCCTGTCCTTCCAGACCTTGGTGTCCTTGTCTATGGAAATAAGGTGACGACAGTATCACCTCCCAGGGTTATATGAAACCAAGGGGTGGATCTACATGCAATCACTTGTTGCATAAGAAGAAACAAATCAAAATTTGCTGTTGGGGAAGGTGGAAAATTCACCACCCTCCCCAAAAGATGATCCACATCCGACTGAAGTTCTGTCGGCCCAAGTGGGCCCAAGTGGGCCACCTCCCAAACTATCTGAGTCCCAAGGAAGCCAACACACCAAGCGCAGTGCAGGTGCATGCTACGTGCAAAGTTTGATGGGAAGGCTAATTTGCAGGAATGTTAGCCTTCCTCTTTCTAGCACCACCAGCTCGCCTCAACCCTTCTGCGGTCTGTTCTGAGAGATAAGGAAGCCCGTTGCACTCCCGTGGCTTTTCTGCCGCAGGAATGTTTTGCAGAACGTCTTTTTGTAGAGGCTCACTTTATTAGGCTATTTGTCCTAATTAACTGGAGGGGCCTTGCAGGAGGAGCTGTGGCTCAATGGCCACTGTGATAACAGGAAGTTCAGAGACACTGGACAGCAGCTGAATTGGTGGTGCATCTCTTTGGCAGGAGCAGCAAGATTTCCTAATTGCTGATTGACATAGGAGGCCCTAGCTCACTGTGGGCGGTGCCATCCCTAGGCAGGTAGGCTGGGCTGTATAGGAAAGCTAGCTGAGCATGACCCAGAACGAGCAAGGCAGTATGCAGCATTCCTCCATGGTTTCTGCCTCAGTTCCTGCCTCCGGGGTCTTGTCTTGAACCCCTAGCACAGCTTCACTCAATGGTAGACAATAACAAGTGAAATGAAGTGAACACTTTCCTCCCCAAAGTCGCTTTTGGTTATGGTGTTTATCACAGCAACAGAGCAAACTAGAACAGGTTCACACAGGTAAGACACAAAGGCCTCCATGTTAAAAATAAGGAATCTGCGTTTTAGTCTTTGTCAAAGTACTGTTCAAGGAATATGAATGCCATTATTGTTAGTTATTGATAATAGCATTGCTTAGATGAAGACCCCAGGAGAAAAATCTGATGATTGAATTGAGAAGGCTTTGAACCCAGAACTGGCTCCCTTGTCTTGTTTCAACGTAAGAGAACATGGCTTCTGCTTAGCTACAACAGTGGATGAGACAGAGAGTTGCAAACACACATATCAACACAATGCCATAAATAAATAGAGATAGGTATATAGAATTTTATGAATGTATGTACTTAGTTTCTTACCCTCATGGAGATACAAAAGTCAGTGGAAAAACTATCAAGCATGATGCATTAGGATTCACTCAGACACCAATGGGCAAGCAGGTATACACAGGCTATATTCTAGGTAGAAAATATGAGTCCCAGTGTGGTAGTTTGAATGTAACTGGCTCCCATAAGCACATAGGGGGTGGCACTATTAGAAGGTGTGGCCTTGTTGAGATAGGTGTGGCCTTGCTGGAGGAAGTGTGTCACTGTGGGGGTGGGCTTTATGATCTCCTGTGCTCAAACTGCGCCTAGTTCAGTTCACATCCTGTTGCCTGTGGATCAGGATGTAGGACTCTCAGCTCCTTCTCCAGCACCAACCATGTCTGCCTGCATGCCACCATGTGGCACCACAATGATAATGGACCGAACCTCTGAAAATGTAAGCCATGCCAATGAAATGGTTTTTTTTTTTCCTTTATAAGAGTTCCTGTGGTCATAGTGTCTCTTCAAAGCAATAGAGACCCTAAGGAAGATACGCACCTACATGCAAGCATGACTTTAACTTTGGCCCCAGTAGCAATGGAGTCTAACTGAGAAACACTGGTCTGACCACAACAATCCATTTTACTAATGTCTTCATTTTTTCTTAGACTAAGAGATCATGGGGGAGGAAGAAGAGTGTCTGACAACTGACAGCTTCTCCTATATCCCCCCTTTGATCAACTTCCTCTTTTCTCTCAGCTGAGAAAGCAACACCTGGGCACCCACACTACATCTGCACGTGCTCATTCTTCCTGCCTGTCCCCAGGAGCAGACCCAAGCAATGCAACATGAGTTATCTCAGGGCACCAGGGACCTGTCAGAGCCAGCTGGGCTGGTGACCAAATGACTATATATGCCTTTGGTTCTGCAAAGTACAGGAAACACCACCACCACCACCCTCCCCCTGTGACAAAGACTGATGGTCTCTTGCAGTCTCTAAAGCAGGGCAATCCCACATAAAATGCCAGGCTGAGAACAAAGGGGATAAAAAGAAGCTGAGCGCATAGAAGCTACACCTGGTCCACCTTCAGTAAAGGACTCAAATTGGAGCATTTCATTTTTGAAAGGTTCATCCTTTGAATTCTGGTCAAATGTAATAAGAGAGATGAGATGGACTCAAGACTCGCCTCTCTGTGTGTCTGTGGTTGTTGCTTCCCAAGACTTAATGGGTGATTTTTTTTTTTTTAAGATTTGAGAATTCCATATATGTGAAATGGAGTCATATCCACCCTCCCCCATGGCCCCTCTTCTCACCAACTCCCCACATACCTCTCCAATGACTCTTTCTCCCTACTTCCTATCCTTTTCTTTCTTAAAAAATAACCCACCAAGTCCAATTTGAGCTGCTCACATGAGCATCGGTGTCGGGACACCCACTGGAGTATGGGCAACCTGCCTCAAGGTCTTGTGCAGGTAACCACAGCTGCTGTGGTTGTGACAGTCGTGTCACGCTCCAAGGTTAATATGTGAGCCCACAGGGGTATACCTACGTGTGTGTGTGTGTGTGTGTGTGTGTGTGTGTGTGTGTGTACCCACGAAAGTCTGTTAAAGGATATCAAGAATTTATTAAGATATAAAATGGGGATAATACACTCAGGGATACAGAACAAAGTAAACAGCCATCATTGTCCTCCATTCTGCCCAGGGGTGAAGAGAACCAATCACCTGGTCTCCGAACTCCCTAGAGAGTGCACAATCCCTCTCTCTCTTCCCTTAAGTGGTCATGTACTCAGACAAGAAGCCACGCCCTAAGGGTTATACCCCAAAGCCATTGGCAGAATGAATTTCTACAGCACACGGTTAGCATTTCATAGCTCTCTTCTCCATCCACTGATTCTTACATTGTTCTCTGAGCCCTGGCTTGGGGTTGGGGGTTGATATAGAAGTCTCACTTAGGGCTAGGTGCCTTCTTCTAAGAATTTTGACCACTTATACACCTCCGTATTTACTGCTGCTCCCAGATGAGCTTCTCTGACAAGGGTTGAGAGCAGCCAACTGACCAGTGATCTTTACAAAGGCTCCCTTCTCCCCATGTCTCCTGAACATGTGGCTGTGTTGTACACAGCCGCAGATTAGTCGTGTTCTGAAGCGTGTACCTGCCAGCTGCGACAGTCTCGCCATCTTGTCTGAGTTCTGTATGAACTCGTTGCTACTGTATGAAAGCTCATGTGTGAAAAATTTAGTTCCCCGTAAGTTATAAAGCTATAAACATCCCCATGTCATAATGACTCTGATTCAATAATTGGTGAGGGATTTTGCAATACTGTTACTCATACTCAGGCTCCAATAAAAGATGAGTTCAGCCATTCTCCCTGTTCTTATATATAAGTGCCATCTTACTTCTCTGACTTCCTCTGTGAGATGTCAGACCAAAAAAGATGCTGCCTGACGCTGGCCCTGTGTCCTTTACTTTCCTGTCTCTGGAACCATAATAAATGCATGTCTGTTCCTCATAAATGATCGAGTATCAGGTATTCTGTCACAGCAGCAGAAAACTGATTAAGACATCTATCAAAACACTGCCCAGTGTCTACCTGACCCCTTATTAATATGATTCTATTAAGGACATGTTTATCTATTGGTCTGTGTTCTTACCTAAAACTGGTAAAGTTGGATTTAAATGTGTTGGTCTTTATTAGCAGATATATGCTGTTTTTAAGTTTCATAAGGAATACCCACACAAAGAACAGTGTAGCAAATGAAATAAAGAACAGCTGAAAACACTCACAGTGTCACAGATTCATTCTTTGCTATTAGGGAAGAAATTCATTCTTGCACGCTAGTTTTAAATAGCAAAATTGAGTGAAACTGGTTTAAATACATGGGGATTGGGTCTGCCTCATATCAATTGCTTCCTCTCTTTTGAGTTCTCCATCTTGTTCTTTTCTTTTTGTAGCGTGTGTGTGTGTGTGTGTGTGTGTGTGTGTGTGTGTTCTGGTCTGTCTTTATCAACTTGACATGAGTGAAGACATGCTTGAGAAGAGAGAACCACATTTGAGTAATTGCATCCATCAGATTGACCGGTGGAAAAGTCTGAGGGGCATTTTGTTGATTGTGAATAGATGGTCCACTGTAGGCGGTGCCATCTGTAGCAGCAGGTCCTGGGTTGCGTAAGAAAGCAGACTGAGCCAGCTAGCAAGCCATGTTCTTCTGTGGCTTCTTCATCAGTTCCTGCCTCCAGGTTCCCGCCTTGAGTTCCTGCTCTGATTTCCTTGGATGATGAACTCTAAAGTGAAATAAAACCCTTCCTCTATAAGTTGCTTTTGGTGATAGTGTTTATCACAGCAACAGAGAGCTCATTAGTGTGTGTGTGTGTGTGTGTGTGTGTGTGTGTGAGAGAGAGAGAGAGAGAGAGAGAGAGAGAGAGAGAGAGAGAGAGAATGTTTACACGTGTGTGTACAAGTGTATGTGAATGTTTGTATATATGCGGACGTTTGCATGTGTAGATGTACATGTGTGGATGTGTGCACGTGTGTGTGCTATATGTGCACATGTGTGTTTTCATGTGTGTATATGAATGTTTGCATGTGTATTTGCACAATGTGTATGGATGTGTGCATGAATGTGTATGCATGTTATAAAATATGTATTCTCATACATATGTGAATGTGTGCATGGACACATGTGAGGGTATGTGTGTAAATGTGTACACATATGTATGTGCTACGTGTGCACGTGTATGTATGTGAATGTTTGCATTTGGGTGTGCACGTGTGTGAGCATGTAGAGGCCCAAGATTGATACTGAGAATCACCATGTATCCTTTGCTGTACTCCACCTCCCTGATTCAGGATCTCTCAATCAAAGAGCTCACCTGCAGCCACTGAGTCTGGTCTTGCTAGTCAGGTTGTTTTGAGGGTTCTGACTCTGCATTTCTTGACTGGAACTACAGGCAGGCTGCCATGCCCACCCAGAACTTACTCAGGCTTCTGGGAATTCAAACTCCAAGCCTCAGGTTTGTGCATCAAATGCTTTAACCACTGAGCCACCTCTACAAGCCCATACTCTCTTCTTTCATGGTTTCATTTGTTCACTAGTTCCATCCTCAGGATCACCCAACCACAGATTTAGACCCACACCCATATGGAGCCTAGCAATAACATGCCTTCCCTCTGGCTGGCCAAAATCATGAAATCCTAGAACTTGAGACCTTCCCTGGTCCTGACAGAGACCTGTGCCTCCCCTGTGGTTAGAATGATGTCCACCAAACAAGATGCTTAGATGAGCAAGGTAAGACTTGTCTATCAAACTCTGGAATGGGAGATGGAAGTGAGTCATGAAATGTGGACTCAGCTAACTATAATGTTGAAGAGCAGAGGAGCACCATAAACCAGAAGCCATGGAATATTCAACCACAATGGAAATCTACATTGAGTTTTAATTTGGAGGAGTTAATGGGGTATAGTGTATATGATTTGGGAAATTTCAAGAAACTTGGACTCATTAATACTTCAATATCAAGAGATAACTCATATTAAAATCCCAAAACCCTAGTTGACCTTGGCAAATGGAAGATGTATGAACCCACATTTGATCATGGCAAGAATCCCCAAAGTTAGAACATAGTCTATGCCTACACCTGTTTCCCGAGTTCCCAGAGGTCCAAAGTCTATCTCACAGAACTTGCTTGCCCTTGAAGATGCTAGAACTCGAGACCACAGATTTAGGTTGAAAGAGTCCATTGAGTATGTGTAAGCAGTGGCTGGCACGTGAAGATGCATGCCTTATTTGAAACAAGAGTGAGTGGTTTGCAAGTCAAAACTTAGACCATCCTGCTGTGGGATGTTCTGTATGGCAAATGTGTTGCTAATAAAACACTGATTGGCCAGTGACTAGGCAGGAAGTATAGGCGGGACTAACAGAGAGAATTAAAAGAACAGGAAGGCGGAGGGAGTCTCTGCCAGCCACCGCCAGGACAAGCAGCATGTAAAGATGCTGGTAAGCCACGAGCCACGTGGCAAGGTATAGATTTATAGAAATGGATTAATTTAAGATATAAGAACAGTTAGCAAGAAGCCTGCCACGGCCATACAGTTTGTAAGCAATATAAGTCTCTGTGTTTACTTGGTTGGGTCTGAGCGGCGGTGGGACTGGCAGGTGAAAGAGATTTATCCTGACCGTGGGCCAGGCAGGAAAACTCTAGCAACACCATCCCCTCTTCTCTCCTGATCCCATTGGGAATCTAAAGGCTTGGGATATCAATTCCTCTATTGTCAAACTTTGCCATGAGGGTGAATACATCCCTGGATCTAATGATTGTCATTTTTTTCTGTGCAAGGTGACAAATTAGCTCATTTAAATTATGTGGTTGACATAAATACAGCAAGTCTTAGCCCTGCCCCCAAGCCAGTGTGAACAGTTCAATTCCTGTTCTGTGGCCACCTGAGACACAGCTTTACAGCTAAACACATTTTTAAGCTCTGACAACAGTATCATAGGATAAAATACAGGGGCTTCATGCACCCTGTTTTAACCTGCTTGAAATTGCCTAACACTGAATACACCGCTAAAGCTGTGTAGACCGCTCCTCAAGCAAGTCTGTAAATTCCCTGTCACTCTAGCCAATTGCTTCTGGGTAACAAGGATCCTCATTTGAAAGCAATAATTAAACATCTATAAAAAGCAGTGGTGCCTGGTGCATGTAGGAATTTGCACAGCAGAGGAACACTAGGGAGTGTTTGCAGGGGAACAGCAGTGAGGCAGAGGAGCCGTAAGTCATACTGTCTTCAAAAGCAAGCAAGTTCCATACACTGGATGTCATTGAACCGCTGGGGACTTAGGCAAGCTGGTATGGGCATAAGCCCTGCCCCTCACCAAGCAATTCCTACACTGAGTGAATGTGGGCTCATTTCTCACATCTTCCTTTTTCCTAAGAGCAATTAAGGTTTTGAATATTTATGTGGGGTAACCTTCAATATTGTAGTATTGATAATAGTTCGGGAAGAGAACTTGAAATGTATGCTGTTCATCAATGACAGAAAAATTGCTGCTGATATACAAAACACCTGCATTAAACATGCTGGACATTAAATGGGAAGCCCCAAGGATCCGTGTTTTATAATTTAACATACATGACATTTTGGAAATGACAAAATTATGGAGAACAGATTCTCTTTGTGTTTTCTCGGGGTTAAGGCGTCGATCACAAACTGAGGTATACATTACGATAAACTTTTGAAAAATTTAAGTCCAGAACCTTCTTCTTGAAGCCAAAGATGGACAATGAAGATATCCAAGTGTACGTTGGGTCCTGAACTTTATACAGCCTAGAGTCATCAGAGAGGAAACCCTCTACCTAGATAAGACTGTCTTTATTATTAATTGGTGCAGGAGAGTCCAGCTTACCATGGGCGGCACCATTCCCTACACAAGTGGTCCTGGGCTGTACAATAGAGCTAAATGAGCATGATCCTGAGGGTGGGCCGGCAAGCATCCTCCTCCTCCTCCTAGAGCAGATTCCTGCCTCCAGGTTTCTGGTTGAATTCCCACCCTGACTACTCTCAGTAATGACCTCTAACCCATTAACTGAAATAAACCCTCTGCTCCCCTAAATGGCTATAGGCCAAAGTGTTTTTTGTTTTTTTGTTTTTTTGTTTTTTTTTTTTATCATAGCAAGAGAAAGAGAACTCTGGCAGTTAGTAAATGCATCATTGTGTGAGCTACAGTTTAGAATCCCTTGCACAGCCTCTGTTGAGGTGACACTTGTCCACACAGTGATTAGATTTAATCACAAAAGTGATGTGAAAGCAAGGGTGATTCCTAAAGAGAACTGTGGCTGAAGAAGAAAGAGGAACCAGGAGTGAGGCATAATTTGAAGGAAGAGCATCGCTACGTCTACTCCACTAGGGCAGGCAAGGATATTTGAGGATCTGAATGAAAATGATGGATTTTATTATCCAAATAGCACTTATAGAGATATTCTTATGTAAAGTTTCTAGCCAATTCCGTAAGAAGCTTTGGAGGGGAGAAGGCCTCTTGAGTTATCCTTAGCTCAGGCAACAGCGCTAGGTCTCTGCATCACCTTGGACTTAGCTGTCAGGAACCATCAAAGCCATTGCTGCTGCCACTGGGGAGCCAGTGCCCAGTCCTGTACAAGTCTCTGGCCTCACATCACATTACCTATTGTGAAGCACATGACAAGTACATTTTATATTTTGTTTTCATGTTTGGTTCCTCAAGATTTTTATTTACTAACTATTGTGTAAATGTGCATGCATTATTTGTGCCATGGCACAAGTCTGAAGGTCGGAGGACAACTTGGTTCTCTTCTGTCACCTTTGTATGGATTCTGGGTATTAAACTCAGGTCTCCATGTTTGCACAGCAAATACATTTACAGATGAGCCATCTCTCAAGCCCTCTGATTCTTCATCTTAACAGCTCTTGTACGGGCTGAGCAAAACCCTTTTGTTTAGAATTTTGTGACAAATCTGCCCAGGGGCATGATGTGTTTACAGCATCCTCTGGCAAAGGCTAACTGCTCAATGCTTCTATAATATATAAATTGTTAATATAATTTACGTTGTTTGTCAATTTATTTTAAAACGAGTAACTGACCATTACTCATCTGTAAAGCTCTGCATGCGGTACATAACTTCACCGATCTGGTTAAAATACTTAAGCTTGGCCACTCACAGGAACATTAGGAATTGTTAAAGTGAGCATGGGAGTAGGAGGAACAAATCAAAACTAAAACAGTGAAATCCCTTCATATCTTCTAAACTCAGGCACCGAGCCCAGCAGTCCTGAATAATTTCAAAGAAGCAATAGGGGATATATCCTGTTTTCTGATTGTTTGTTTGGTCAGCTCTTTCTTTGCTACTTATAATTAGAGACGCTATAACCACAGTTCTGGTTCACCTGGCAGAGGCTAGGAAATGGCTTCTGCCTGTTGCCACCAGGTGGCAATCAATGACTTAATCCCACGCCTGGAATGAGGCCCCAAAAGTCCTTACTGAAGGCATTTCTGCAGCTAAATAATAAAATCAACAGCAACAGGAACATTTTACTTAGTGTTTTGTTTGATGTTTAATCTCATTTAATTTCCAAAAGTCTCCTCTATCATTTTTAAAAAGCTAAGCACACCATTGCCCTATCAACTAGTTGTGATTGCCATGCACAATCATTCTAGCAAAAAAAAATGAACTTATATTTATACAAAAATATATGTTCAAATGCTTATGACAAACCTTCTGAGAATAGACTGTCCCAAACTGGAATACAACTCGATTGTACTTTAACAGGAAAATATTCAAATTAGGCTGCACCAGACAATAGAATACCACTCGGAAGCAACAAAAAGCATACTTACTATTCACAGCCCCGGCCTCCCCAGTGAATTATGCTAATGCAAAAATCCCATCTCAAAGAGACATATGCTAAATAATTTCATTTATGTGACTTCATGGAAATGATAAAATTATGGAGAACAAATCAGGGATTTCCAGGGGCTAAGAAGTGAATCAAAACCCCCAGTGAATTAGGATAAAGTTTTCAAGAATATTAGATTCATACCTTCACCCCACAGTCAAAGGAGTGGTCATATCACACTGTGTCTTTAAGAGTCTGACAGAGTCACAAGGTTGGGCAGACAGCACTGATCCTGGTGTTACAGGCATGGGGGCTGAGTTTGATCACCAGGAACCAAGTAAAAAAGCCAGGTGTGATGGTATGAGCTTGTAAGCTCAGCTCTGTGGAAGAAGAGACAAACAGATCCTAGGTTTTAGGGACCAGACTGCTTACACGGTGAGTTTCATTCCAGTGAGACACCGTTTCAAGAAACAAGGTGGATGGGGATTAAGAAAAGACGTCCAAGTTTGCCCTGTGCCTTTCATATGCTCTCTTGCTGTGGAACAATCCCTTTTCTACACTATGAATATGTATTACTCTCATTGGTCAATAAAAAGCTAACAGGCCCATATCTGGTCAGGAAGTTAGATGGGAAAGTCAAACTAAGGATGATGGGAAGAAAGAGGGTGGAGTCAGGAGAGATGCCAGCCAGCTACCAAGGGAGCAAGATACGTAAAAAAATGAAGTAACAAGCCATGAGCCACGTGGCAGAGGGTAAATAAGAAATATGGGTTTATTTAAGTGTAAGAGTTAGCTAGTAACAACCCTAAGCTATTGGCAGAGCATTTATAAGTAATATAAGTCTCAGTATAGTAATTTGGAAGCAGCTGATGAGACAGGAAAACTCCAGCTACATTCTCTCTCTCTCTCTCTCTCTCTCTCTCTCTCTCTCTCTCTCTCTCTCCCTCCCTCTTACCCACCCCACACCCATCCTCACCACCATATGCATACACATACACACACATACACACAAAGACAGACACACACATATACAGAAAAAAGAAAATATCAGACTTAAGTTTCAAGTCTTTCTCTCTCTCCCTCCTTCCCTCCCTCCCTCTCACCCACCCCACACCCATCCTCACCACCATATGCATACACATACACACACATACACACAAAGACAGACACACACATATATACAGAAAAAAGAAAATATCAGACTTAAGTTTCAAGTCTTTTTTTTTTTTTTATTTTTTTTTTATTTTATTTTTTTTTAGTTTTTTCGAGACAGGGTTTCTCTGTGTAGTTTTGGTGCCTGTCCTGAATCTCTGCCACCGCCACTGCCACCACTACCACCCAGCAAGTTTCAAGTCTTAAAAAGACATTTAAGTCTTAAATAATAAGAGCTCACGTTCATTTGTCTATCCATGTTAGTTAGATAAGCATGAGGACCTAAGTTCAGATCCCAGCACCCACAGAAAAAGCTGGCCTTGGTGTGTGTCCATAATCCCAGTGCTGGGGAGTCAGAGACAAGCAGATCCTTGGAGTTCATTAGCCTACTGGAAATGGTAGGCTCTGAGCTCAGGGAGGGACCAGTCTCAGAAAATAAAGTATGACTGGTGGAGGATGACACTGGACAGCCACCTTTGGCCTCCACATGCATGTGCACACAGGAACGCACATGGGAAAACATCACAGAAATGTCTTTAAAATTACTCATATGTGCAGGACACCACAGGGTGTCTCAGAACATGTGTGCTCCCGTGTCACACTTAAAGCAGAGTCAACATCTCCCCTCAAAATTTCATCATTTCTTCGTGAGGAAAAACTTGGAGATCTTTTCTTCTTAAGAACTGCAGTAGCCAATAAGTGGTGGTAATGTATGCCTCAAATCCCATCACTCGGGAAGCAGAGGCAGGTAGATTTCTGTGAGTTTGAAGCCAGCTTGGTTTACAGAGCGAGTTCCAGGACAGGCAGGGATACACAGAGAAACTCAGTCTCAGAAAAGAAGAGAAGGGGGAGGGGGAAAGAAGGAAGAATAAGAAGAATAAAAATAAGAAGAAGAAGAGAAGGAGGAGGAGGAGCAGTCCCTAATCACCCATCATCTCCAGTTCCCTTACTGGGCACTGGCTGACTCATCAGTATTTCTCCATTCCAGCTCTATCTCAGCATCTCACCGGCTCTCCTACCCTGAGTCTCACTAGTCTCTAATAAATGATTCTATGAAGTCTGCTGATATGGGTGTTTGCCTGCATGTATGTATATGCACCACATGCATGCAGTGCCTGAAGAGACCAGAAGAGGGCACTAGCTACCCTGGGAGTGGAGTTATAGATGGTTGTGAACTACCACGTGGGTGCTGGGAACAGAACATAGGTCTTCAAGAGTAACCAGCCCTCTTACCCTCTGAACCATCTCCCCACACTCTGATATTAGAAATTTAATGAACAGTTTAAGTCATACAACTGCTATCATTATCAACATGATAGTAAGGTGCTAAAAATGAACTTAAAAAATGAAAGTTTTGGAAATAGGTTCTGAATGTTGCATGACAATGTGGAAACAACAGTTAAAAATAGCTAGGTATACCCTGTGCACATTTGCACAAAAGCTGTCTGAAGTAATGAAAATTCATCTCCACCCAGGGGACTAAGAAACTGCTGGGCTTCATCGTACACACACAGACCATCCTTGTGATGTGTATTTACAAACTGAAACAGCAAACCCAAGTTCCAGCCGTTGACAAAGGAACAAAACTAAATGAACCCTACTAAATGTGGTG
>CABHPQ010153598.1:0-16008 GCA_902168405.1 Peromyscus aztecus | reverse complement strand
TGTGTGTGTGTGTGTGTGTGTGTGTGTGTGTGTGTGTGTGTGTGTGTAACACACTTATACAATTTTTATCAGAAGAAAAGCATAAGCCAATTGCGCCCATGGGTATGTTATTTTTGTGTAGTGTGGTATATGAATTTTATTTAGTGTCTACTGTTCATACGATGTCTAGGAAGAACATTGGGCCATAAGAGTATTTCTCTGAGCTTCCTAGGATATTAGCAGCCCAGTTCAGCACCTCTGATATCTGTTGGCATGGTGGTTTCTGGGCATTTCTTTCAGGTCCTGTGTGCTTTACAGATGACAGGCCCAGAGAGGTGGCATGTCTTGACTGCTGGCAGATTTGGGATTAATCATGCCCATGTGTCTTTATCCGAAGCCACCATCCTCTCAATTTATTTCCTTCTTGCTATCTGATAGGCTTTCCCTTTTGATCAAGGGGCACTGAGCAAGTCATTTCAGTTTTCTGCCTCAGTTTCTCCATCTGAGTGAAGGAATTGATTTTTCTAGCCTCTCTCTCTCTCTCTCTCTCTCTCTCTCTCTCTGTGTGTGTATGTGTGTGCATGCACACATGTGCACATGTGCATACATTTGAGTGGGTAACTTGCCCACGTGTGCATGTGTAGAGGTCAGAGGTGGATATCAGGAATCTTCCTCAGTTACTTTCTAAGTTAAGGTCTCTTAGCGAACCCGAGCCTTGTTGGTCTGGCTAGACAGCCTGGTAGGAAACCCTTGGGGTCCATCTGTCTTCCCTGCATCACTCCCCACTCATGCTGTGTAAATTCAAGCTTTTACATGGATGTTGGGGCTTGAACTCAGATCCTTATGCTCTCATACCAAGTAGCTTATCCCCTGAGTCATCTCCCTAGCCCCTGAGCTCTTGACCCCTCCGCTCATCACTTAGCACTTATAGGGCCTACAGCCCATCTGGAGGCTTGTCTGTTGGAAGCACAGGGAAGACTGGTACAGACTCCCCAACTGTGGGACTCTGGAGGTCATTTGCTGTTTGACTCTGGTCTTTCCTTGGCAACATGGAGACGAGGTTGTCCTGAGTTCAACTGAGAACTGAAAATACCTGGCAGAGTACCCAGCCCAGAGTACTCTCTCAATAAATATTTGTATGACAGGATATTAATTTCAGAGTGTCGCTGTACTTAAAAAAGTCTTCATGTTTTAAATGTGCCATTCTTTGGATCCCTTGTTTGCCCACCCCCTTTCTGCCCGCTTGCTCGCTCGCTCTCTTGCTCGCTCACTCGCTCGCTCACTCACTCACTCACTCGAGTATGCGATGTTTACTTTGTTCAGTAAGGGACCATGGGTGGAAAATGCAGAATGGGAGAGGCCAGTCTTAGGTACTGAATTTCCAAAGTCTGGACCCTAGTACAGGGGAAAAAGATGGAGAAGAAAGCACAGTGGTAGAAGAACGAATTGACCCTGAATACTAGGCAGAGTCCTGGGACTGGGAGGAGGAAGCTGGGGTGGGCAGAAGCACCGACGCCTGTGAGGGCCTAGGAAAGGTCCTTGCGCCTCTCACACTGCACACTGTGGTCTGGGCAGCTTGCCTCTGTCAGGCCGAGTGTTGAGCTTGGAGAAGAGTTCTGTGAAATGTTGACTTCTGGACAGGACAAGGCTGTTGAAGTTACACACATGTAGCAGCTGTGGCTATCTGCACAAGACACACACACACACACACACACACACACACGTGCACACACAATACACACACAATACATACACATACACACACATACACAATACACACACACACACACACACACACACACACACACACACACACACGGCATGAAAGTAGAGGGGGCCTAGCTGGAAAGCAGGGGGTCAGCAGGAGTGAGCGTAGAAGAGGGTAGTAGGAGGTGAATATGACTATGATATGTCATCTATATACATACAGGAAATCGTCAAAGATAAAGATTGAAAAATGAAAAAAAAAAAACAAAAAGAATGGATCCAAGGAGAAGGTGAGTTACCCAGGAAGTCCAAATACAGAGGGCATGGTAGAGGCTTCTGGGAGGAGGAAGCAGGCTTTGGGTTGGGTTCCAAGGGGAACTGGGGTTTGGTTAGGTGATGCCCACCAGCTTTAAGCTGAAATTCCCAGGATCCATTGACTAGTCCTTTTAGATTCTGAACCTGACTTTGATTTCTTGGCAACTGAACACATGGTGGTGTGTGACAGTACACGAGGAGCCAGAGAAGGGAGAGAGAGGCAGAGGCATTGAGCACAGAGTGGGCAGAGGTGAGCACCCCACAGAAGACTGAACAAGTCCCGAGGCTGGGGGGGTCCTCCTTTGTTTTTAAATTGAAATTTTTAATAAAAAATCACATCTATCTATCTATCTATATCATCTATCTATCTATCTATCTATCTATCATCTATCTATCTATCATCTATCTATCTATCTATCTATCTATCTATCTATCTATCTATCTATCATCTAGCTATCTATCATCTATCTATCTATCTATCTATCTATCTGTCATCTAGCTATTTGTGTGTGTGCGCATGCGCTCGTGCACACGAGGGCATGTGCGCACCATAGCGTTTATGTGGAAGTGGAGAACAACTTGAGGAATTGATTCTCTCTTGGCTTCTGGGGAGCAAACTCTGGTCATCAGACTTGGTGGTAAGTGCCTTTACCCTTTGAGCCATCTTGTCAACCTGGGTTCCTCCCCTACTGAAGTAGCCAAACATATCCTCCAAGGCCACGTGTTGCTTGGAGTTTGCACCAGCCTACACTTCAGCATCATGCCTGGAGAGGTATAGGGTGGCTGGTACTGTGACGTAGCACCCCCTGCCCCAAGTCCTGTGTCCACATGGACACCTACTCAGGTGCCTTCTGGCTGGTCAAAAATGAGGTTGAAGAGCAGCAAGGAAGCCAGGATTCCCACAGCCACTTCACCTCTCATGGAACGGAAGCTCGGTAGGTTGTTTTGTCAGGATTGTGTGAGGGATGGGAAGGATTATGTCCCTCAGGAGCTCCCAGCTCTTACCTATCACAGGCAGAACCTGTGCACTGGGAAGGTGGGGACTCCTGTGTCTATTTGCATATGCAGTGTGAGTCTCTCGTCCCAGGAGGATGGCCACTGTCCATCCGCACGGGTTCCCACTGTCCCTCAACATTTGTAGACGAAACTTGTCATTCATGTTATTTGACCTAGGAACCAGAAGAAAACATTTAATGCAAGTGAGGTGGCTCAAGGTACTAAGGACGGCTGTCCTTTTCTTGGAGACCCTTCATGTGAGGTATTTGGCCTTTTTAGTGCTAGATTGTCTGGGGATGCAGCTCAGTGGTAGAGCTTGTGCTTAGCATACCTGAGTGTGAGTCCCGGTACCAAATGACAATAGCAAAGTAAACTTCCTAACAGAACCCACTAGGTCAGTGGTTCTCAGTCTGTGGGTCGTGACCCCAAGGGTTGCATATCAGATATCTACATTAGGAGTCATAACAGTAACAAAATAACAGTTATGAAGTAGCAACCAAATAGCTTTATGGTTGGGGGTCACCACAACATGAGGAACTGTATTAAAGGGTCGCAGCATCAGGAAGGTTGAGAATCACTGCCCAGGTCATGAGCACTCCGTGGGAGAGAATTGGATCTTGTGGTTTGTGAGAAGAGAAAGACCTGGAATTTCTGCAAGAGAAAATCCTGGTCTGTTTGTCCTGATGCCTTCATTCCTTGTAAGCTGCTCAGCTCTTGCACGTCCTCCGGCAGGCACTGGATCCTTTCTGCTGCGGTGATTGAGAAGCACCCGCTTCTGGGAGGTTTTCACATCACGTGGCTTGTAGGGCTCTGATGCCCTTCTTCATTTCCAGTAGGGTGATCGGGCAGAGAGATCGCCTTTGTCCCATTCCCTCCATGTCCGTCTGTTGGGGCAGTGCATTAGCACTGTTGACTTAACAGAGTGACAGCCTCCACTTGCCAACTGACTATGGCATGGTTGGTGTGCCATAGCATGGTTGGTGTGCCACGGTGGCTGCCTCTGATAGGTGGGTGTAGAACCTAGGCGCCTGTCATGATGCAGAGGGGAAGGGCCCAGGGTAGGCAGCTCCTGGCTTCTTCTTGATTTCGCTTGCGCCATTACTCTTTCCTGCCACAGCCGACAGAAGGTGGCTCTGTGTGGAGTATTACTTTGACCGTTTTGCTCCAGGGAAAGCATTAGTAATTTATAAATAAAATACACATAAACTAGGAGCCATCAAATATGGCTTTATTGACAACAGAGGCGCTGTTAATGCTGAAACTGGCTGCTCTGAAATCGAGTTAGTTTTGTCGCTGATTTATGTGCTGTTTGTTTTAGGAGGGTTTGGGAGTGGGTCGTGGTGGTGCTTGGGAACTGGCAGCTGAGCAGGGACAGAGCTGTTTGGAGTCTGAGTTCTCAAAGGAGTAAAGTAGGAGAGGGAAAAAGAAGAGAAGGAGGAAGAGTAGGAAGATGGAGAGGGGTAGGGGGACGAGGAGGAGGGAGGAAAGAAGCAGAGGAGGAAGAAGGGGGAAAGAGAAGCGGAGGAGGAGGAAGGAGAAAACAGAGGAGCGAGGGGTGGGGAGGGGGAAAGGGAGAGAAGAAGCAGGGGAGGAGAGAGGGGAGAAAGGGAGGTAGAGGAGGGAAGGAGGAGGGGGGAGGGAGACGGAGGGGAAGGCGGGCCCTCAGCAGCTGCAGGAATGATGAGCATCTCTCCGAGCTTGATGGCTGTGTATTTAAGCAAGAGTGTGTTGCCAGGAAATTGAGAAAGTAAGCGTGTGTGTGCTTTATGTCAAGCATAGCTCATTTGAAGTATACCTGTGTGGACATGAGGGCTTGCAGAAAACCGTTATTTATTTCTCTTGAATTTGCCCTCCTTGTTAAACAAAATTTGACAGATGGTTTGCAGCAAGAGTAATGAGGCCATTATATTGCCAGGTTTTATCTCCAGCTTATCAGTTGTTGTGCGGGAAAGGGGGTGGTCTTCATTTGGGGGAGCCTTGTTCCCTCCCTGTGGAGAGAATCAAACTCGTTTAGTTGGAAAATTAAGAAAATTGAAAGTTCATTTCCTGAGCCTTACCACAAGGTGTAGTTGGTTATTAAAACCTTGCACTGGGCCCATCTGCCTGGAAGACACCATGCAATGTTCTGATGGATGTGAAAGGTTTTCTTTCTTTTTTTTCCGTTCCACTGTGAGTAACTTCAGAGTTGGGTTTGGCCTCCCTGTCTAGGTTCCCTTATGTGCATTCTTGCTGTCCCCACCTCTCTTCTCTCCGTGTCTCCCATGTATGTGCTTTCTCATTTGCACAGACACCACATTTTGTGGGTTGGGGCTGTGGCTCAGTAGGTAAAGCACTTGCTACAAAAACGTGAGGACCAGTTTGCATCCCCAGAACTCCCACGTCTATCTGTATCTCAGAGCTTCTGTGAGGGATGGGGGGTAGAGATGAGGGAATCCACAAAAGCCCCCAGGCCAGCTAACCTGACATACACAGTGGTGAATGACAAGAGACTCTGGAAGGCAAGGTCTGGCACTGGAGGTTGTCCTCTGACCTCTGTCCTCTGACCTCTGTCCTCTAACCTCTACACATGCAAGATGGCCAAGCACATGACTCTCTCTCTGTCTCTCTGTCTCTCTGTCTCTCTGTCTCTCTCTCTCTCTCTCTCACACACACACACATGCATACAAGTGCACACACACATACACACCACACACACAGACATATGTATGCATGCATCTCTCACACAAGTGCATGCACATACTCATTTACACCACATACACATATATGCACACAACCCCCTCACAGAAACACACACCTACCTTTAAAAAGAGCACGTTTTTACTTGAAGTCACAGATGCCACCCCTCACCTTCTCAGAGTACCATCTTGCATGCCAGGGGCTGGCTGGTAGGTTGCAGGAAGGCTGCCTGGGTTAGTGTCTCGTCGACACTAGAACAAAGTCCCTTATACCCCGTGTTCACAACAATGGATGTGTCATCTTACAGCTCTACAGGCCAGAAGCCTGAAACTGGTCCCGGGGGTTAATTCCAAGATGTCAACAGGACTAGGCTGTGGGCCCTCTTAGGCTCCAGGGAAGAGGTTTCTTTGCTTCAGCTGGCTTTTAGAAATGATTATGTTCCTTGGATCTTGGTCTTGAGTCTCTCCAATCTTGGTTTCCATTTTCACACCTCCTCATCTGCCCCCATCTTTCCGCCTCCCTTTTAGAAAGGGGCTTTGGGATTCCCTTGGGATAGTCTCCATATCTCAAGGTCCTTAATTTCCTCACATCAGCAGCATCCCATGTGCCTATTAGGACACAGCCACGGGGTCCAGGGCTTCGAATGAGGTTGGTCTTCTGCTTATAGCCATCGGGAGGACACGTGATTGTAATGGCATATGTCTCTTGGTATTTTCTTCAGAACCTTCTTGGATTTCTGAATTCATCCCAAGTATTATTGGAATCAGAATGATTCATTCTCTCTCTCTCTCTCTCTCTCTCTCTCTCTCTCTCTCTCTCTCTCTCTCTCTTTCCTACTTTATTTAGAACATAACCTTTGCAGCCTATCTTTATTTTTATTTTTATTTTTTTAAATTTTTTTAATTTTTTTTGGAGCTGAGGATGGAACCCAGGGCCTTGTGCTTGCTAAGCAAGCGCTCTACCACTGAGCTAAATCCCCATCCTGCAGCCTATCTTTATTCTAGACTACGGTGAATTGATTAAAAGCTGTTCACCTTTATCAGGTGCAAGGGTTCTTGGTTTCTAAGGAATTGTTCTATCACTTTTCTTAACATTGTTTTACTTTAAACAGAACAAAACCCAACCCAATAAAACCCATACCAGGTCTGGTGGAATGTGCAGAAGCATCATGGGATCCAGGCTGTGCTGAGTCCCACAGCAAGAGCTTGACTCAAAAGCCCACATACCAGGGAGGTAGCTTAGTGGCAGAACATTTGCCTAGCATATGCAAGGCCCTGGGTTCGGTTCCCTATATCACAAATGAAACAAATAAACAACCCATCAAACACCCAAATGGACTATTTTGGTTATAGGAAAGACCTAAGTTCTCATTTTGAGAGGCTGTTATGATGTTCCTTATAGTGTCTATTCTATATCTACATGAGAATGCTGGCAGTGTGGCTCAGTGGTAGACCTCTTGCCTAGCGGGTGGGGCCCTGAGCCCTAGGACTGCCACACACAAAAAAGTATGGGTCCTGTCTTAGTCGCTCTTCTATTGCTGTGAAGAGACACCATGACTAAGGCAACTATTATGGAAAGCATTTAATTGGGGGCTGGCTTACAGGTTCAGAGGTTTAGTTCATTATCGTCATGGCAGGGAGCATGGTGATGTGCAGGCAGATGCTAGAGCAGTAGCTGAGAGCTACATCCTGATCTGTAGGCAGAGAGAGACTCTGGGATTGGCACAGGGTTTTGAAACCTCAAAATCCACCCCTGGTGACACACTTCCTCCAGAAAAGCCATACTTCCTAATCCTAATCCTTTCAAAGAGTTCCACTCCCCAGTGACCAAGCATTCAAATATATGAGTGTATGGGAGCCACTCTTATTCAAACCACCACAGGTCCAGAGTAAATAGGCCTGTGAGGGTCCTAGAAACATGACTTGGCCTCTCTGATGACACTAGGATTTCTATTCTAGGTAGCACACAAAAACAGGGTGTCCGTCAACTGACATTAGACAATGTGGAATGGGTTGTGTCTGAAGAGCTCAGGAAGTGTTTTGTATTTCGGATTGTAGAGTATTTGCATATGCATAATGAATTGTGTTTGGAAGTAGAATTCATAAGAATTTACTTATTATAATTTATTTATCTAAATAAAAAGCCCATTTGTTTCCTGTACATCATATGCCTCCAGCCTGAAAAATCATTATATACAGTATTCTTTTTCAATGAGTTTTTATTTTAACTATGACCCACCGTGAAGCCAGGTGTAGAAATCTCTACTTGCATCATGTTGGCTCTCGAGAGTGCTTCAGATCTTCAGATAGGGACACACAAGCTAATGTGTAATTGCTAATGAGAGCATAGCATCTGCTCTGGAGCCAACTGTGCTCTACACCATGGACATGCTTGAACTTGGGATAGTGTACGTGGACAGGATCTAGAATTACCTTGGAGATAAATCTCCGGGCATGACTGTGAGAGAGTTTCTAGATGAAAGTTAACTGAAGCAAGAATATCTAGCCTAAATGTGGGCAGTACCGTTCCATGGTGTGGGGTTCGAGGCTGCATGCCAAGGAGGAAGACAGTTAAGTGAGCATTCTTCCCTCTGTGCTTCCTGGGTACCCACACCATGGGACCATCTGCTTCTGTTCCTGCCAGTATGTCTCCCCTGCCAATGTGGGCTCCCCCACCACGGTGGACTCTGTTCCCTGAAACTGTAAACCAAAATAAACTTTCCTTGCCGTAAGCTATTTGGTCAAGCATTTTGTTGAATCAACAAGAAATCCGACACAGACCCTCAATCTATTACAAACTGTGAAGTGAGGGCTGCAGATGTCCCCTTCAGGGGACAGGGACACTGAGTCGAGGCCTAGCCAGTCAGGCGAGGGCCCACTACTGCATAACAGTTTGCCTTCAGAGTCTGAGTGTGGATAGTTGGCCCGGGAGGGACTTAGAGAGTATCTGGTGTAGGGACAGCAAATTCAAAATTCCTGTACAGAGAATTTGGAAGAATGAAGCAGTTTCATGTAAAATAATCAGGGGCAGTGTGGGTTTAAAAGCAAAACAGCATCAGAACACAAAGAAACCAACAATAAAAAGTGCCGTGTCAGCCCAGCAAGATCTGGGCCTGGAGGTGTGTCCAGCAACACAGTCCTTACCTAACATGGGAGGCCCTGGGTTCAGTCCCCACATAGCAAAAATAAAACTGAAGAAACAGACACCAAAGGACACCTGGGGACATTGGCATGGCCCATGAGGTGACAACCTCTAATTTAGTTCAGCCTCTATTTTATTTATTTGTTTATTATCTGAGACAGGCTTTCATTTTGTAGCCTAGCCTGGCCTTGAACTAGCAACAATCCTCCTGTCTCAGCCTTCTGAGTACTGGGATTATAGGAATGAACCACCATTCCTGGAAACCTTATTTTGTGTTTTCTGTTTGTTTGGGACAAGGACTCATTCTGTACCCTAGGCTGGTCTGTGGTGGACCTCCTGCCTCTGCCTCCTGAGTTCTGGGACTATAGGTGTGAGCCACTATGGTGGGCAGCCTCCTCATTTTGAAGAGAAAGAAACAGGCCCAAAGAGGTGAGGCCGAGTGTCCCGGTTCTCACCTTGTGAGTGGCTGAGGAGATAGGCCAACATGAGTCCCAAGTAGCAGGTCCTCTTTAACTGTTAACCAGAGCTTCCTTAGAGCTCCGGGTGGGGCCAGAGTAGACCAGGGCCAATGTGTCAAGACTGAGCAGAGGAATCATTTACTAAACAGAAACTGAACTGAACTTAAACTACAAAGGGTGTGTGTGTGTGTGTGTGTGTGTGTGTTTAAAGGGACACATGAGAAGGGTGGGGAGGAAGCCAAAGCACTCTGGGAAATTAGGACCCAAACAAGCTGCTCCCCACAGCAGAAACTGACTCTGGACTGAGTGCTGGTGCCTGGGTGCAGTACCCGGTAGAGAGAGCCACCAAGGGCGATGAGGAGAAGACCTGGATCTGAAGCTGGCTTTGCCTCTGCCCAGCAGCACAGCCTTGGGCAGCCACTGCCCATCTTTGAACTTGAGTTTTCTGGCTTGACTTGGAGCTTGTACTCCTGCCCTCCTTTCTCCCGAGGGGGCTGGGACAGAAATGGGAACTGTCTGTAACACGGTTTCTCGAACTGTGGACTGTGCCTGTACAGAAGCTGTTCCTTACTGTCTCTGGGTGGAAATCCTGTGAGAGCCAGGTACAGAAGCATGTGTGCACATGTGCTCTCCTGACAAAGTCTGTGTCGCCTTGAGGACATCTTGCTTCAAGTCTTCCCATAATTACACAGGAGCGTATCTGGAGGTTGGTGCTATGCGGGTTGAACACCCCATAATTATGGAAGGAGTAAGGGAGCTGGTATGATGGGTGCCCAGTTCTGCTGCCCAGGGGCCTCTGTGTGATCTGCTATCATGCTGCTTTTCACTTTGATGAAGCGGGGGGCTCAACTGTGGCAGCTGGAAGTGTGCATTGACTTGGCACTGTACAAGCTGGGTACGAGGGACCTTCTCCCGAGTCTGCTTGTGGTAGGGAATAGCTGAAGTGACCATGTAATTTGTTGTCCAAATTGGACATGTCTGAAATTGAAAAAAGAAAGGAATTGCAATAAGTATGCTGGGCATAGCCTGGGATTGTTCCCAGAGACTAGGTCATGTGACCGCTCTAGCCATAACTTCTGGACACCCGTGTCCAGCTCCAGCCTAAGACAGGCTTTGTGATGGGTAGAGTTATCTTCTAGATCTTTATTCCCAAGGAGGCTCAGGAGACTAGTTGGCACCTTGTGCTTGTTGAGGACTTCACTGAGTTATGGTGCTCTGCCTATTTCCCTTACCATTTTTCTCCCCAGCATCCTTCTATCTGCCTTTCCAGAAGGCATCTTTCTCTCTCCCTTTAGTGTTTGGCCACCTGGGAGCCTTCGTCCCAGTTGATAATTTGCATATAAAATGAGCTTCTGCAAACATGGAGTTGGGAGTCTGGGGAGATATCTAAGTCAGTGAAGTGTTGGCCACAAAGGCATGAAGACTTGAGTTCGGATCCCTCGCTCTCACATACGTGCTGGACGAGGAGAATGGAAAAAGCTAGCATCCAGAGCTTGCTGGCCAGCCAGTCTCACCAATCAGTGAGCTGTGGCTTCATCAAGGGATCATTTCTCAAAAGATAAGTTGGAAAACCATAAAGGAAGACACTGGAGTTGACGTTTGGCATTTATAAGCATGGACGTACACATATGTACAAGCACATCTCTCTCTCTCTCTCTCTCTCTCACACACACACACACACACAACATACACACATACACACATACACACACGGAGGATGGAGGAAGGGAAGAGGGGAGGGGGGAGGGAGGGAGGGAGGGAGGGAGAGAGAGAGAGAGAGAGAGAGAGAGAGAGAGAGAGAGAGAGAGAACGAACAAGCAGGGGTTGGAACCCTGACGGCCCAGCAGCCCACAGCTCTGTGGCGGCTACCTCTCATCTACAGTGTGGAGGTAACGTGACCAGCTTTATGACTTTGCTGTGCAGAGCCAACAAAGGAGTTTATAGGAAAGTGACTCACAACTAATGAGGGTTAATATAGACACAAATGATTATTCATAGGATTATAGAGGCATCATAGACAAAACCACCTGAATGACACACAATGGGGAAGTTGCTAGCCTTGGGGAGAGACATTTTGGGAAACTGATCTTTTTGGGGAGCCTTCAACTTGCATCTTTTTGGCAAGTTATTTATTTAAAGAGTTGCTTTTGGGGTACAGTGGATTGTAGAGACATACAAGATTGAATCTTTTCTCTGCTTAATTTACATGACCTTTGTAGCATGAGTTGTTAGAAGGTCTTATTAATAAAAACAAACCTGGAGCCAGGTAGTGGGGTGAACGCTGAAAGATCAGGGAAAGAGAACAAGCCACATCCAACCTCACCTCACCATTTCCTCAGCTGATCTTGTTTCCACAAATCCTCAGACTAGAAGCCTCTGTGTCCTCATCCAAATAGATCTCAGCTGAACTGCCCCTAAAAGCCTAAAAGCTCAAAAAGAGCCTCTAGTTCCTGGTCCTCACACCTTATATACCTTTCTGCTTCCTGCCATCACTTCCTGGGATTAAAGGCGTGTGTCACCATGCCTGGATGTTTCCAGTGTGGCTTTGAACTCACAGGTGGATCTCTGCCTCCGGAATGCTAGGATTAAAGGTGTGTGTGCCATCATTTTCTGGCCTCTATGTCTATCTAGTGGCTGTTCTGCTCTCTGACCCCGGATAAGTTTATTAGGGTGTACAATATATTGAGGGACACAATATCACCACAGACCTTGAGGAAGATTTTGACTCCTCTGAGTCTTGGGGTTCCTGGTCTCTACAGCGGGCACCAATGTTTGAGAGAATATTTATAAGACTCTAACTACAGTGCCTGATATACACAGGCTGTTGAAACATTGGGCCTTCCCTTCTTTTTTATTTCTCTGCCAAGGTCATGTGGGCGGAAAAAGAGTAAGTTAGTGAGGATGGAGCTATTTGTGTAGATGGCTTCTGCTATGGAACTGCAGCCCTGTTGTCTACAGATGAAGAGTGGAAAGTTTGCTCTGAGGGATTTACAGTGGAGAATGTGGGAGTTCAAACATGGTAGATAGAGAAATAAGAAACTAGACACTGGGCATGGTGGTGCATGCCGGTTAACCCTGGTACAGCAGGGGATTACTGGGAGTTTGAAGCCAGCCTAGACAGCAAGTGTCAGGCTGCCAGTGCTATGTAGCTCTGATCTGTATCCCAGGGCCAGCTTTGAACTCACTATGTAGCCCCAGCTGGCTTTAAATCCACAGCTGTCCCCCTGCCTCAGCCTCCCGAGTAGTGGCATTACAGGCGTGTACACCGTGCCTGTCTGTAGCTTGGATTTGGAGGAGGACTCTACCTTTTCGTGTCCACTGGTAATTCTCCAGACTGAGGAAAGACTGAGCCTGGGGACTAGTCACAGAGATTCTCCCATCTCCCATCTGATTGAGGAAGGAAGAGCATTTTAGGCCATTGGTGGCATCTGGTTACTAAGCTGTGAATGTTCCTTGCTCCCTAAAAGTAGAGGTAGTTAGAAGGACAAACCTCCTGAAGGGGAATCCTTTTGAGGATCCTTTGTGTAGAGGCTTGGGTAAGGGTGGAGCTCAGGGACTGATGCCCACAGCCTGAAAGTTTGCAGATGACCAGAGTGTGAAGCTATGATCTGGGTCCTTGATCTAGAGATGAATATGAAAATGGTCCAGTGGTTAGGAGTGAATCTGGCATGCATGGTGCTTGGTGGCTTGACTAATTTAAAAGTTTACATTTACTTGGTGAGACTGGGATTGAGGTAATTGCATTTTGAAGCCTTTATAAAAGGGAAAATTGGCCCCTTGCCATATGACCCCAGGCTCCCCTCCGACCCCCCTGTAATATAAGTTACTATAAACTTGTCCAGCTGGTCTCCCAATCCTGGCCTAAATGTATTTGTGTTTTCTTGTGTTTATCTCACTTTTGACCCAACTTGCTGGAATAATCTTCCCTTTTAGGGCCTGTCTTCCCCAGCTGTGTTTATTCCAAAGCTTTTTGTAATTTCCACAGCTATATCCATTTCTTTTGATGTTCATGTCGTACACTGCCTGAAAGTTTCTGACCACAGCTATTCATTGCAGTGTGGTTGTCTTCTCTTTTCTATGCTACTGTACATTATATGATATATTGATATATGCAAAATGATATATAGATCATATGTATTTATGAATTTTGAATCCTAACTTCATACTAAGCTCCTTGATGGTGAATTTTTTTGCTTTCCAGTGCTTTGCATTTTCATCAACCTTGAGAAATATTAGTTGATTTCACGTTTTAAACAATATACAGGTAGACTTTGGAGTAAGAGTGGAGGGTAGAGTCCATGAGTCTTCTGTTGCCCTGAAGTGCAGGAGTGAAAGACTACAAGGGGGTCATTTGATGGACGTAAGAATGGAGCATGGTACAGGAGCTGGAGAGACGGCTCAGCAGTAAGGAGCGTTTGCCTCTCAGAAGAGGATCTGGGTTTGGTGCCCAGAACCCATATGGCAGTTCATAACTGCCTGCAACCCCAGGTCCAGGGTATCCAAGGTCTGTCCTGCAGAGGCACCTGTACTCACATGCGTATATTCATGCACACACATAACTATAATAAAAAATATTTAAAAATGGGGGGTCTGATAGCATGATCCTGAGCATTTATCTCCGCCTCTTAGTGCATTTTATATTTCCTCAGTTGTCTGCAGTGATCATATGCTTCCTTCTTAGTTTGAAAGATAACCAGAAAAATGTCTTGACTGATGGGAAAGATGGATGAGAATTCCTGGTCTGTCTCCATGGAGTGTTACTCATCGCAACTTTCCCTAGGGAGGAGGGGTCTCTTAACAACACTACAGCATCACAGGGATTCAAAGACAGGAATGGCCGGAGCACCTTGGGTCAGTTGACAAGTGACAGGATGCCTGTGAATTCTTCCCAGAAGGCAGGGACCTGGGTTTTGCACTGCTGACCCTGGTGTTGACTCATCTCTGGTGGTTCGTAGCTGTGAAAGGCTCTCCCCCATTCCCACCCTCGTTCCTGTGCCAAGTTATGTACTTAGCCTCTGGAGAGCCATGCCTCATAAATCAGCCTGCCTTCCTTCTCTGAGGTGGGAACGGCTTCCTGCATTCCCTCACACAGACCCTTGGTTTCAGGTAATATCCCACTGAGGCTGGGAAGTGAGGCAAGGCCAAGGCCACCTTATCCTGATATTCCTGAGCAGATCCTCAGGATGGACTTTGGGGATGGATTCTGTAGTACAGGACCTCAGGGAGTCCTTAGGCCTTCGTTGCCTCACCATGGGTGAGCACTGGAATTTTTTGGAGATAAATAGTTCAGTAGTCACAATCTCTGGCAGACTCTGTGCTTTATCAGACGAGATGGAGCTGAAAGCATGCATTATCTATGGTCACCCAACAGTCACAGAAGTGAGGCATGCTCTCTGCGTCACACCAAGAGGACCAAAGCCTTGCAAGGTCCCCTTTTCCTTGGATACAACCATGAGTACCTGTGTATGTCAGTCTGGGGATCACAGGGAAGGACAGATAGCTGCTGGCCCTGACTTCATGGAGCTTGGTTATGGGACAAACACACAAGTCCACAGGAAGAGGTAACGCCGCAAGTGAAGTTCTGGGGGGGAGAAGTGCAGGGGCAGAGAACATCGGTGGGGGGTGGGGTGGGGCAGGAAAACTTGTCACAATTGGAGTTTAGTCCCGAAGGAGGGGCAGTGACATCCAAGAGAGGGAACAGCTGAGCAGGCGTGACAGTGCCAGCTAAAGCTTCCCTCCTCCTTCCCCAGACTCTTGGTGAAGGTGCCGAGTAGAGGGTGTAAACATGCCTGAGGGTCACGATAGCCAGCCTCGTCTCAACCCAGGGTGCCCCCTCCATACAGGGAGCTGAGTGAGAGGCTAAGAATAGAGTGATTGCTGGCCTGTTGTGTCAGAAGCACGGGTCTCAGCACTGCAGGGGTCAAGACAAGGTCACGGTTGAACTGTTTTCTGTGGCTTCCCACCCAGAACTCTTCACTGTGTGATACTCTCGGATTTCCTGAGAGCCCTAGAGTCACCTTGTGTGCATCCAGCTTCAAAGCTGGTTCGAAAAACAGGACACACAGTGCCTGTCCTTAGAGGACTTACAGGCCAGTGAGGCCACCTGGACTTGACCTTGTGGCACAAGGTAGTGATGAACGCTTCCAAAAGAGAATAAACACCCCTTTGTGTCCTTGGAGCAGCTGCTGGTCCAGTCGTAGTCCTCATTGTCTTCTTTAGAAGCTCTGACGTGTCTGACTGCCTACCAGAGTCTAGACACTAGAGCCAGACCCTGGAGATCCTGGGGAAGGGTGACGAGATGTTCTTGGGGGCCCAGTTCCATCCCAGCAGAGGCTTGGTCTCCTTTCTTGCCTTCTGTGTCGAACACTGCAGATTTGTCCTGCCCTTTGGGTCTCTGGAGCTGAGTCCTCAGGAGTTGGTTTTGAGCCTGAGTTACTGATGCAGTAAGGACAGAGGAGCAGATTTGGGGGTGGCGGCTCTTTCTTCTGACAGTGAGTATGGGGGCTGCCCACATGTATCTCACTTGCTTTCCTTCATGTGCGGTTCAGCTCTAAGCACTTTGGACCTCGAGAGGAGAGATGCTGTATTTCCCTAACAGGGCCCATTCCTCTAAAGATGCAGATGAGCTATCCAAAACCCACAGCCAGGGTCACTGATGACATCTCAATACTTAGCAAGTAGACAAGAAGGACACGTGGGTAGTCATTTCAAAAGTCTATCCTCATAGTGAGGTTTT
>CABHPQ010153597.1:4448-44448 GCA_902168405.1 Peromyscus aztecus | reverse complement strand
ATCTCTATTTTCTTGGGGAGACCAAACCAGCATGGTCATGATCCTTCATTTAGTATTCTTTATTTTGTTTGTCTTATGGCATTTGTGGTACTTTGAGTGAGAATTGTTTCCGATAGGCTCAATTATTTGAGAACTGGACTCCAGTTGGTAAAACTATTTGAGGAATTGCTGTAGCCTTACTAGAGGAAGTATGTCACTAGGAGTGAGATTTGAGGATTCACAACCTCACCCCTCTCCTGTCTCCCCCATCTCCTTCTGTCATATTCACAGGTGAAGATGTAATCTCTCAGTTTCCTATTCCAGCCACCTGCTACCATGCGCTGCCATGGTTCCCCACCATTATGGATTATCTGTCTGTAGCTGTAAGCCCAAATAAACTCTGTAGGTTGCTTTCAGTCATGGTGTTTTATTACAGCAACTAAAAATAATGAATACAGTATTACTAATGGGAAAGTGCTTTGTCTCTTGTTCCAGCAATTAATTAAAGGAAAATAAACAGAGCAAAAGCTTGGTAACCATAAGTTTCAACAAAAGTAGATATTTAAAGTGTGTTCTTCCACATGTACATGTAGTCAAGGAAGTAATAAATTTAAGTCTTCACTATAAAGTGAATCCATCCTGTTCCATTTCCTTTTTATTAAACACAACCATGGATGAGATGTTTGACTCTTGCTTTTACAAGTCCTCTTCTGATTCCTCTCTGCTATTATTTCCTGGAATATTTCAAGTGTTTGAGATGCCATTTTGACTGACACAGAAAAATAATTTCCACATGTGTTTATGATTGTGAACATGGGAGAAAAAGACAACAGAACAGTGCTATACAAAAAGCAAACAAAAAATAAAATAGAGCTGAACTAGGAACACAGATCTCTGGGCTGTAGCACAGGACTGTATCTACCTAACACCTCCTAATCATGAGATGGGGGAGGTAATTATAAAGCTTTTTATTTCTTTCAAATTTCTTTTCATTAAAAAAAATACAAGTCTTCTCAACCTCATAGGAACTTTATCAACAACAACACTTTGTAATGAGTGTACTTTTACCTCATTTCTCCAGTTCCATTGGAAAAAGCTTTTCCCAATTAAACTCTTAATGAAAGGATTTTCTGCTACAACAGAAGCTGAGTGGACATTTTCTTAATTTACTACTAGGGTCTACGATGCACAAGGTAATTGTACTTGCTGCAAATTGCATACTGCATTTGGTATGATAGTGATTCATCATCTTCTCTATTTTTCATAAAATATGGAAGTTTTTATATCCAAAGGAAATTCTGAAGTTTTCAATTTTTTATTCTGGAGCCGTTACTTGGATAGATCCACAAGGACTCATAGTTCATCTGTCACTTACAAAGAGAGAAGCCTATGACCTTAGCAACCATAGTATTTCAAGAGATCCAGGAATGATTTCCAGACCACGTTGTCTCTCTCTCACACACACACACAAAGAGCAAAAAAACCATTCCTAATGATAGTCCTCAAAATAAGAAAGCACTAAAAATGTGTGCCAGAAGAGCCAGCCCTTATGTCTTTGATGCACTTTATAAAGCAGTGTTACAAGAATTTGTGAAATCAAATGAGAGTATTTGTGCTGCAGGTATATTTTATTTAATTGGTATCAATTTTGCGTCAATATTCAGACAGGAATTAAATCTCAAAAACTAACACTGAAAGATGGAAATAAGAAAGAATCATTGGCTGATATTTAAATTTTATGATCTTGTGCCTGCATTTGCCAAAAGTATGTGAAGTCAAATAAACACAATGACACCTGCTTTAAATGCCATTTGATGCACAATATAATGTTTCACAAGACTTTAAATCAAGGCCATCACCGATGTACAAATTTTTGGAAGCCACCTCTAGCCCATACCAGGATTTCCTGAGGTCTTTTCACAAGGTGTTTTATTCTTTTACATACAGCAAATAGTTATGAAGAAAAGGTGTGGTATGAAGATTTAATTATGCAAGATGAAAACATTTTGGAGATTTCCTCTACAACAATGTGATGTTGCTTAATGCCACAGAACTGCACATTTAAATGGTTATGGTTGTATATTTTACATGTATTTTTTATACTTTAAAAATTCTAAAATGAGGACACATAAGATCTTGAAAATTATCACTGTAAGTATGAACTGATACTGAATTTTGCTAGTAGTACTGGAAATGTTATCTCTAATAGTCAATGTTTTTCTGTACCCCAATTATAAAATATACTTCCAAGATGTTGACCCACTCAGGAAAGGGAATATTACCAACATATTAAATAACCAGACAGGGCAGATGGAAAATATTTCATATGAAAGATATTTCTCTGGCTGTGTCCAAGAACAGATTGAAATGACTTAGACTAGTGTGTCTCAAAACTTAGCATGTATAAGAATCACCTGGGATTTTGTTAAACTATAAATCTGAATGTAGCAAGTGAGAATGAGATGTGAGGTTTTGTAGTTTTACAATATCTCTGATGATGTGGATTCTGCTGATTCAAAGGCCACACTTTTACTGTCAAGGTCTAAAGGGAGTCAAATAACTAGCAAAAGTTGATCTAACTGTGTACTATTGCCAGTTTCAGCCAGTCAAGAGAATCACCAGATTAAGAAAGACACTTGGTACTTTATTAATAATGTGTGCATCTTGGTAATGGGATCATATCTCCTATTCATAAGGAGAAATTTTCAATCTGTGTGTTTAAGTTAATGCTTGATATGGTCAGTATGGTGATATTTTATTTGTGCTGAAATGTGATTTTATTTGTATGTTAATAAATAATGTTGTCTGGGGGTCAGAGCTAATAGCAAGCCATAACAGAAGCCAAGCAGTGGTGGTGCACACCTTTAATCCGATCACATGGCAGGCAGAGTCTGTGTGTTCAAGGATATAGCCAGCATGGAGACACACGCCTTTAATCTCAATACCAACCATAGAGACCTGGAGGTCTGTATAGACAAGCAGTGACGAGGAGGTCATGTGGTTGGGTTTACAACCAATGAGAAGGCAGAATAGAAACTCTATTAAAAAAAAAGACAGACATAGGAAGTAGGTCTCTTTTTCAGTGGAAGGACGGCAGCGGCAGTGGGTGATAAGAAGGCGGTTTTAGTCTCAGTTCTTAGCTATTGCTCTGACCACTTGGGCTTTTAACTCTGCATTTGGCTGTGGTGGTATTGTGTTCCCCAAAATATTGTGTACCTTAATAAACTTATCTGGGGTCAGAGACAGAACAGCCACAATATTAAACATGAGGATAGGCAGTGGTAGCATACGCCTTTAATCCTGGCATTCCAGAGGCAGAAATTCATGTGTTCAAGGATACACCCAAGCATGGTGACCCACGCCTTTAATCCCAGAAAGCAAGCCTTCAATCCCAGGGAGTGGCGGTAGAAAGCAGAAAGGTATATAAGGCGTGAGGACCAGAAACTAGAGGCATTTGCCCTGGAGAGGCATTTGCCCTGGAGAAGCATTGGGCTGGTTAAGCATTCGGGCTTCTAGCAGCAGTTCAGCTGAGACCCATTCGGATATGAGGACATAGAGGCTTCCAGTCTGAGGAAGCAAGACCAGCTGAGAAGTTTGCCAGGTGAGGTTAGCTGTGGCTCGTTCTATCTCTCTGACCTTCCAGTATTCACCCCAATACCCGGCTCAGATTTGATTTTATTAATAAGAACTTTTAAGATTCATGCTACATTTGGCTCTGTGTTTCTTATTTAATAAGACTGTTACATCTACAGGTCAGTAAGTAAATGATAAAAATTATTTACTTAATAATCTACAAGACAGATTTTAGTGCCGGCTGTATAACATGGCTTCTCGCTTTCTCATAATTACTCATTAGGTGTAATATAATATATATAAAGGCATGATCATACATATACACATGCATACATACACACACATATTTAGGAGACTAGGTACACTGTGTACATTAACATAATTTATGCACATATTCTAAAATATCAGAATATTGGAATATAACAATAGTATAAAATAGCATTTTATAGGAAAATATTTCAATGTGAATATTTATGCTCAGTATACTTCTGTCCTGCAACTATACATGTTTAGAAGAAATCAAGTCAAGCACAGAATTAATTAAAGCTTCCTAACATTTCTAGAGTATTTCAAAAGGAAATTATACTCAATAATATCTACAGAATCTCCTCATTCCACTATCTCTTCTGTGTTACTCTCCAAAAATCTAACCATTTCCTTCTCACCTAATTTTCTACCACAAAAATCTTGAGAGAGAGAGAGAGAGAGAGAGAGAGAGAGAGAGAGAGAGAGAGAGAGAGAGATCTGTCACCAGAGTTCAAATTCAGATAGTGAAACTCTAAAAGCAATATCTTAACAGTCAAGTCTACCTAATAAAGGAAAGAGAAGACTCAGACTTGGATTATAATAAATTACATTTCTTTTCCCCCATCACAAACATAATTAGGAGTCTCAGTGAGCTTTTTTTGAGTATTCAAATATGACAGTGCATGCCAGATGTTTTGTAAATGAATCAGCACCTTGGACAAGGCACTGCATGAGAGCAAGCTGGCCAGGAAAGCTCATTTAAATTCAAGTTCACAAACATCCAGAAATAATGACATTGAAAGTCCTTAAAGTCATGCCACTTTTAAGGTGTCTTTTCCTTCCTATTCTGCCTCTATAATTCAACAGGAATACAATTTGTGCTATAGTTCTTTGCACAACAGTACTGAGGAAGGGCATCTTGACAAACAGTGCCTATCCCTTGATGTCACTGGCTTTTGTTGGAGTCTAAGGTCCTCCATTCCCCACTCAGTCTTCTGATATATGTATATTACTGATCACTACATACATTGATGTCACGAGTGTTTGCAGAAACCTAGTGCCTTATGAATTATAAGCTATTATAACATCTTCCTGTTTTGTTTTTAGACTGCCTCTCAATTTTTGTTTCTATCCTGTTACCACTTTTTGATTAATTAGCATATGCTTATCAGTATTCTCAGAGGCAAATACTGATTATATACCATTTAAATTCCAAAATCACCCAGTTAAGCACACAGGCAGACATAGCGTAAGAAAGGAACTGAAAGAGCTACGTCTGAATCTACAGGTAGCAGGAAGAGAAAGCCATTGGGCCTGACTTGGGCTCCTAAAATCTCAAAGCCCACCCCACATGATAAATTTCCTCCAACAAGACCACACCTCCCAACAATGCCACTCCTTGGTCACCAAGCATTCAAGTCTATGAGCCTATGGGGTCATTTAAACCACCACAATCAGAAAGAAGTCAGAAGTCCTTCTTTTCATTTTTATTAATAGTACTGGGGATACACAAGATACTCATTCACACAGAACTCATGAGGAAAATGATACTGAAAGATAGATTAACAACTAAATCAGAAAGGAGTGGTCCACGGGACAGAATACAGATTGTGACAGAGCATGTTCTAGAAGTGTCAGAGCCTTGCTAGACTCAGAGAGATCAACTCAAAGGTCATGGAAGCCATTGCATTTGCCATTTTAGAGTAATATTGACTCTTCCCATACACTATTTGCTTCATTTCTTTTAGATAGGATATTTTTTTCAGATTTGGATATATAACTATTTCTTCAGATGTGGACATATAGCTACTAAGTAAAATGACTGAGTTTTAGTCTTAACTTGCTCTTCTTTGTGTAATTTTTAACAAATACATTTTTTTCCAGAACCTGGGTCTTCATTTAGCAAATATAAATATTGTGAAAGGTCTTTGTCAATGTCCCACAACTCTGACTTTGTGAAATGTTTATGACCAATCCAATCACTTCATTTTTTGAGTTATATATTCCTCATCACAACTCTCTGAAGTAGATATTCGCTTCATCCCCATTGACGGATGTGTTTGTGATTCACTTCCTATTGTTTCTCATCCTGTTGTAATACTTAGGAGGACAAAACAGGTGAAAGACATTCTCTCTACCTAGTCTGTCTTCCAATTCTGCCAAGGGGACGCAGGGAATTTCAAGTAACAGTTGAGAATGTGTTTGAGGTGCTTATCAATTACAACTTTGTGGGGTGAGATCTGAATGGTGCATCTCTGTATGAAGGTCCGAGATTTCTGACAGGAAGTCCTCCCACACAGATCTCTCTCCTTTTATGAGGCACAACATCCAACTACCCTGCCCTCTTCAGCCTTACAGAAGCTACAGTTACCAGTTCTTTTACTGCTGGGAATACTGAGTTCCTCCCTTAGTTAAGGAGTGTGTTCTTATCTTTATAAAGTAAAAATATATTTATTGAACATTCCACAAATTGCCCAAATTTTCCTAATGAGGTTGGATAATAAAATGCAGAAACTGAGTCTCTGAAATCAGAGAAACTTATCTTTACAGTTGACAGCTGTCAATGTAAAGGTGCTTAAGTGGTCAAAGCTCAGGATAAGGGACTGATCACTAGCCTGGAATGGGACTTCATCGATTTTCTACCATAATCAAGGCTCAAGGAACATCTTGGAAGAGGAAGGAGAAACAATGTGAGATCTCAAGGATAGGGAAGAATTCTGTGAAATATTCTTTCTGGGCATACCATGGTCATTACGCTCATGAGCTCATAGCAGCTGTATACCTGCAAAAGACTTGTGCAAGATCAGGCCTGCCAAAATTAGGGCATAGATGAGTTATGTGCTCTGGGCCTCACCTCTTACTGAAGATGCTGAGAGAGAAATAATCATTATTTTTGAGGCTGTGGCTATTTGCATGTCTCCCATGAGCAGAAATAACTGGACTTAGTGGTTATCAAAAAACCAAAGAAGAAGAGAAGAAAGGAAGGAGGAGGAAGCAGAGGAGAATGCAGAGGACAATGATGACGTACTTGGGAAGATTTATTCCCATGCTGAGGGGAATATTGAATACTGGGGAGTGGAGGGAACAGGAGGTAAATGACTATATATAACTACTATAAATATATATTTATATAACCATGAATATGCATACAATTATATATTATATATTAAATAATTAAATTATTATAAATGTATATAATTTAAATAATAAAAAAGAAATATAAAATAACAAGCTTGCCAGCATGCAATCAGCATTTAACTGCAATAATATTCAAAATCACAAGGATGGATTTCAAAGCCCACATTGGTAATCACTATGATGTGCTGCCCTATAATACAATAAGAACTTGCTTTAGAATTAAGCTTAACCCAGATATTTTAGATTATTTAAATTATATAGACTTCATAAAATTGATTTTTAAATATCAGAGGATTTAATAACATTTTAAGCACACAGTGAATATCATACAGTTTTATACACATGCATATGTGTGTTGGTTCATGTGTCAAAAAGTTCATGTTGCATGCCTTCATGCCTTCCTATATCACTCTCTATCCAGTTTTTGATACTCTCTCTTACTGAAGCTTGAGTTCACTGTTTGAACTAGTCTGGTTTGCCAGTAATCACTGCTCTAGGGATCTTTTTTCCACTATCCTCCTCCCCTGCACTAGGTAATAGGTGCATACCTCTGTGTCCAGATCCTTATGTGGGTGCTGTGAATCCAAACTCAGGTTCTTGTGCTTGCACAACAAGCAATTTACCCATGGACCCATCTTCAAAGCCCAGATGACATTTTATCTAGTATAAATCATTCAACAATGTACATTCAGGGAAACTAATAGAAAATGCTAGGCTTTGGGTTCAGATGAACCTGGGTTTTCTAACCTCAAACCCATTTATGAGCAGTAAGACTTTGTGGTAGTTTCCTAATGTGAGTAAGCTTGTCTATATCAAAAGTCATGTAGTTTAAGTCAGCTTCATACATGAAAATAGGTTGTCAATGAGGCACCCAGCACAGCTCCTGGGGCACATACAAAGCTCATTCAATGTTAATTTCTCTTCTCCTAAACTTATTCTGGAATCCTCCTAGGTCACTATGGCTTGATTGTGTACCATTTGCCTTCCACCTGTCTTTCTCAAATTTGGGTCTCTGTAGTTGAAAAATAAGATCTAGATACATACTGTTTACCTAGTAACTACCTGTGGGATGATTCAGCCCTAAAAGGCTTGAGGGCCAGCCGGCCCAAATCAGTAATAAGATACTTTCCGAGAGCCAACCTGGGTCTGCCTAAGGGCCTTAGCAACAGCAGCTAAGACATGATCTGGAGATGACCTGGACCAATGAGAGGCAGCCATGTCACACCAGCAGATGCATATCCATCAGATCTTCCCACAGGGCAGGGTGGAGGGTATATAAGGCTTGCCTCTTCCTGAATAAACTGAGCTTGTTGTTTCAATATTCTCCCAGAGTCTGTGTCACTGACTCTGTGCCTACTTGGCCCCCTCCCCCAAAGGGAACAATAGCACAGGACCCTGCCACAATTCTCAAACACAATTTTCTCAACAAACACAATGAAACTTTTGGCCATAAAATCAGAATCTAAAGCCGGGCGGTGGTGGTGCATGCCTTTAATCCCAGCACTCGGGAGGCAGAGCCAGGTGGATCTCTGTGAGTTCGAGGCCAGCCTGGTCTCCAAAGCGAGTTCCAAGAAAGGCGCAAAGCTACACAGAGAAACCCTGTCTTGAAAAACCAAAAAAAAAAAAAAATCAGAATCTAAATTTCAAGTATCTCCATCTTCTGCTAGATCCCAACAAGAAACATCACACACACACACACACTCCTCAATTTGAATTCACTCTTGATCATTCATACTTCTAGCATAATGAGGAGAAATATAAAACATCATATGATTGTCTTTATAAAATATTGACATGAAACCTCCTACTTTATAGATACTTCTACTATTTTATAAATAAAATGAGACTAAACATTGATGACAGTGATTGAGACAGAGAAACTTTGAGTCATATCAGCTTGGGTTGCTTCCAGTTTTCTTTGAATCTGCTGACTGGGAAAAGTACATAGGTTACAATTTGTGAATTCCCCTTTTTATCATGTATCCCTTGCAGTTGTCACTCATGAGTCCTTCAAAAGCTGTTGTCTTTTTCCAACTGTCATCTTAAGTTAGGACTATATATCATTGTGTTTTCTTATCAATCAGGTAAAATTAATCTGAGAACCGAGAGATGCACATTTTGCTTACTATTCATGTAGGTTCATCAAAGCTGGGGAGTTACCTAATTCAAACAGAATTGAAAATAATAAACCTGAAAAGAAGCAATCAAAATGAAGAGGTGAATCAGCACCCTGCATTTCTATGACAAATATTGTGTGTGTGTGTGTGTGTGTGTGTGTGTGTGTGTGTGTGTGTGTAGGGGGAGGTATGAGTATGAATGTGTGTATCCAGTATGAGAAATATATAGGGATTTACTTTTAGTGTGAGCACATCTCTAGGCCTCCACTTCCCCCTTTGTAAAAGATGGAAATTATACTTGAGGGTCTTCCCAGACTCCGATTTCGGCATATATGATTTTCCTAGATGCTGCTCCAAGTGAACTGCTAGAATATTTTAAAACAAGCACAGTGTGGGCCTCTACTAACCAGCCCTGAGGATTAAAAGCACCTCAGCAATTACTCCATATGAAAACACTGGGATTTAAAGCCAACACTCTGGCAAGGAGAGTTTTGTAACAATGTGATTAGAGGTTGAAGGAAAGAAACTTGCCCCCTGCAAACACAAAACTGCTCTCTGCCAGAGAAAAATAGTGATTTTTAGACTGCTACCACTCCCATGATCCCCTCTTTTAAAGCAAGTCTTGAGTGTTGGGACCAGGTCAGGGCATTTAAAGGACTCATTCCTTGTTTAGCTTCCTTTTCTCCTCTAGATCTCACATCTCACACAGGAGTTTCCAATGAGAGTTAATACTGTTGCAAGCCGGTGGCATCCAAAGACTCTACTGAGAATAAATTTCCAAATCTTTTACAACCTTAGGGAATGGTATGTAATTGTTGTTATAAAATGAGGCACAGCAATAACCTTGGGGATTTGAAATCACTACAGGAAATTGAAGAGTAAATTCCTCTTAATAAAACACTGTACAGCAAGATGCCGAGGAGCAAGAAATTAACCCACGAAGTAGTTGTTGTTTAGTGGGGAGGAGCGATCTCCAGCTGTAAGAACTCAACGGGGTAGGCTTTAGATACTTTATCCAATAGGTCCCTGGGCTTTTCCAACAGTGGTAACAGTGTATTCTGAGAGAAGAATTTGGAGAACCATATTACTCCTCTTGCTTAAGAAGAAAATTAAGCATGTTGAGGTGTGGGTTTGGGGGTGGTGACTCTGAGAAGCAGAATTGAGCCCCGAGTTATCCTTTCTAGCTTGATCTTTGATGTTGAAGGATCAGATTATATCCTGAAGCCTGGGATTCCTCAGTCTAACTCAGAAGCTTGGTGATCTTTACTCCTCTTGGCATGCAGGGAAGTATCATGCTTATGTAAGGAGTCTCCAAGAGAGAAATTATGTGAAATTTCAGCAGAGAGGCATTTCATTAATACAAATTATATCTATATGATAGCCCTGCTATTTCATGTACTTTGTGTATGTCTCCTTTGTCCTTAACTTCTTTCATTAAAAGTTGAGACTAGATAATGTGTCTAAAGAAAAGTAAGTGAAAATAGCATGTAAGCTGCATACCCTTTCCTGGAAAGAACTCCGTTGCAAAGGTCTCTAAGATGCATTTGCCATAAATGTTCACATATCATTTCTAAAAGCCTCCCAGAATGAGCAGCCATAACCTGGCTCTCCAGGGACTGACACACTACACTTCTCTCTACATTCCAGTAGCTCCATCCAGACCATTCACAACACTTAAGTCTCCAGCACAAGGCATTGCTAGATACTTTAGGTGCTTCTCCTTGTGCAAATGCCATTCTTTTCTGAGCCCCAGGTTTCCTCCCCTCCCATTTTGACTCCTAGGTTTCCCCCTGCCCTGTACTATCAGAGCCAACAATGGTTCTTGAGTCTGTTCTACATGACTGAGTTCCAGTTCTGCTGTGTACCAGCAAATCATTGAACTAACCCCCTTTAACTTTTACACTGAAATTATATATTGCTAGAGATATTAAAACAGGTGTGATAGAGACTTTGGTATGTGGTAAGATCAATTCATTTGTGACATTCTTTGTGTTGCTGGATTCCTATTTGGACTTTGATCTGGTTTTTGAAGCATTCCCTAAAACTTCTCCATTTCTCTACACTTCCTTTTTCTTAATTTTTCAAAGAGCTGTTAACTCAGATTAAAGTTCCTTCGGCTTTCTAGAACACTGTCTTTTCATCTGTAAAATGGGTACAGTGGTTTTGAGGTGACTTTTCCTTTTCAGTGGTATCATTCAACATCCCAAAAGCCCATCCTAATATCATGCCATCCCTTCTGTACACATCCAACAAGCTCATCACCCACCCTGTGGTGTATGTTGTTTAAACTAAATAGACTAGTTTTATTTTTCATCTCATATTTCAGTGTTCATCATATGAAAGTCTCCCTAAGCTTCCTCCTTCCATGGCTTCCCTTTTCTAAACAATTTTAATCCCATCACTTGGGAAGAGGAAACAGGGAGATCAGGAGTTCAAGGCAACCCCGGCTACAAGAGATTGAACCAGTCTAAAAGACAAACAGAGCTGGGTGGTGGTGGTGCATGTCTTTAATCCCAGCACTAGGGAGGTAGAGACAGGAATATAAGGTGGGTGGAGACAGGATCTGTGGCCCCCTATTCGATCTGAGGATTCATAGAGGTAAGAAATTTCTAGTGGCTGCTGCTCTGCTTCTTTGATCTTTCAGTTTTCACCCTAATATCTCACTCCAGGTTTTTATTGCTAAGACTAATTAGGATCACGCTTCACAATACTCGTTAGCCTGCTTAGTGGAGCTATAGCAAAATGCCTTGTACCAAATAAATTTTTAAAATAAGACCAACCATATAAATAAAGAAACAAATATACAATGTTGAAAGTTCCTGAAAACGGGCAAACCCAAAATCAAGGCAGGAGACCCAGTACCTAGAAAGGAGATGTTATTTGTACCAGTGCCATTGATGAATCTTTCTTACCTGCCAGAAGAAACTAAGAGGCTCCCCTCTAGCCTTTTTCATAAGGGAGTTGGTCTCTTGGCCTACAAACCTTGACCCACCTCTTAATGCTACCAGTTGAAGAAAGGCTTCACGACATGATGTGGGGAAGGAGTGTGAGTACTGAGACCATACAAACTTTTCCCATGGTCAGACAGCTCATCTAAGGAGACACTATGTGTTACCACCTTTGTTTCCATTTTTTTTTAATTCAAAGGTTTTTTTTTTTTCATTTTACATACCAACCACAGTTTCCCCTCTCTTTCCTCCTCCTGGTAACCCCTCCTTCCCCCCACCTAGCCCCTGTCCACTCCTTAGAGAGGGTAAAACCTCCTATGGGGAGTCAACAAAGTCTGGCATATCAAGTTGAGGCAGGACCAAGCCCCTCTCCTCTGTATCAAGGCTGAGCAAGGTATCCCTCCACAGAGAATGGGCTCCAAAAAGATAGTTCATGCACTGGGGATAAATCCTTGTCCCACTGTAAGTGACCCCACAAACTGTCTAAGTCACACTACTGTCACCCACATTCAGAGGGCCTAGTTCAGTCCCGTACAGGTTCCCCAGCTGTCAGTTCAGAGTCAGTGAAGGCCCACTAGCTAGGGTCAGCTATCTCTGTGGGTTTCCTCATCATAATCTTGACCCCTTTGCTCATATAATCCCTCCTCTCTCTCTTTGACTGACTCCAGAAGCTCTGCCCAGTGCTTAGCTGTGGATCTCTGCATCTGCTTCCATCAGTTACTGGATGAGGGTTCTATGATGACAATTAGGGTAGTCACCAATCTGATTACAGGAGAAGGCCAGTTCAGGCATCCTCTCCACTATGGTCAAGTTGAGGGAGGGACAAAGAGGGAGAGCAAGGAAAGAGATATCTTGATGGAGGAAACCATTATGGGGTTAGGGAGAAACCTGGTGCTAGGAAAATTCCCAGGAATCCACAAGGATGACCCCAGCTAAGACTCCAAGCAATAGTGGAGAGGGTGCCTGAATTGTTTTCATTTTTTTATCTGAATTCTACATATGTCACAGTGAAGCACAGATCTCATTAAGGTTTTGACACTGTCACCTTATACATGCTACCTCATTTTGAGATTCCTACAGACAAAAATCCTGAGATAAAAAAAATTGAATTTTATCTTCCCATTTCTATATTTGTGTAGTTCATGTCCTGAACTCAACAAGAAAGATTTCAATTTCATTTACATTGAATTTCATTTTATTCAATTTGGATCTCCTTTTTATTTACTGAATATTTTGTAAAAACTGTTTCTTCCATGTGTTAGCTGTCCCATCTACATCATTTATCCACAACGTGAAGGAGTTACCCCTTCCACATTCACCCAAGGCTTCTGAAAAAATATTTTTCACAAAATTCGAAACGAGACATGGGTCATACACCAGACACTTTCTCTATGTTTCTCTGTTGAGCAATCCTCTATCTGTTTTCACACATTGCCATAATTTCTCTACTACAGACCCGACTATGACAAGAGGAAACTTGCTATGGACCCCATCTACCTCATCCACATGTTCTCCTGGGGGCAGTGAACCACAGTTTAGAACTTTAGAACTTGAGTCAGATAGACTTGCATTATTATTATTATTATTATTTTATTATTATTATTATTATTCAGCATCCACTGTTCACTAATTGAATGACCCTAGGCAGTGTAGTTGGGATCACTGTGACGTCTTTGAAGTCACTATGACAGGATACATGGCAGAAATAACTTCAGGGAGTAAAGACTCCTTTTGGTTCACGGTTTCCTAGGATTTAGTCCATCACGGTGGGGAGGCAGTGTGGAGCTCATGGCTGGGGTGATGTGTCACAAAGTGTGCCTGCATCACAGCAACTCAAGAAGCAGGCAGAACATGAACAGAACCTGTAGTGGGCAGCCGTTCCAGCTTTGACCAGGAAGTACCACCCTCACTGAGGCTTTGGTAACTGTCTCGTCACACCTATAAGGTGGAGCCCAGAGAGGAGCCCTGAAGACCCCAGATCCAGATGCGCCGGCTCTCTTGGTTCCTGGATCCTGGATGCTGGAGGTAGACTGAGCAGACTTCTCCAGAGAACACCACTGGACTGCACTTCACCTTTCCCAGACCCTGTTACCTATCCCTTCACTTGTAAGTCACCCCACAAAATAAACCTCCCTTTTAACTATGTGGAGTTGCCTTAATATGTAAACCAATAAAAACCAAGGTCTAGGTGTAACCTGCAGAGGCCTGCCTGGGTGAGCAACTTCCGCCAGCAAAGGCCACGTCCTGAAGACGCCACATTGCCCCCAGAGAGCACTACCAACTAGGGAACAATCATTCAAAACAGGATCTTCTAGAAATGATTCAAAGTTAAATCATGGCAGATAGGAAATAAAACGGATGCTATTCATAATTCACAAATGAAGAAACTAACATGTCATGACTTCTTTCACAGAACTGATGTGACTTCTGTGCTGATGTAGTAGGGTGAGGCATATCCAGGGCTCACAGAAAGCTGCTTGCATATACCAAGTGCTAAATAATATCAGCTGCTTTTAAGTTTCTGAATATTATGGCTCCACCAAAGAAGAAATGAGTTTACCTAGCCAGGCCATTGATCATACTACTAATCTGTTACTTCTTCCATGTTCCTGTTCTTCATGGCTCTGATCACTAATTGCAATCATACATTCATAGCTATTATTATTTAATTAAAATCATCTCTTTCATTAAATCACATGCTCCACAGGGACAACATCTGTGTCAACTTTTGCTCAGCTTTGCATCTCCAGGACTCTGAGTAGTGCCAATATACTTTATGTATATTTGGTAAATAAACTAGTAATCCCTATGGAATTGTACAACACATACACACACACACACACACACACACACACACACACACACACACGCACACACACACCACTAAAACCCGTGACTAAAACACCAAGGAAGGCTTATTTCTGCCTCATCCTCTCTCCCACGGGATCTTATGAAAAAGATATAAAATCTGGCTTTAATTGGAACAATTAAGAGAATGCATTGTACCCCTTTGCCAAAGGTTATATAATCAGATTCCTCAGTGCATCACCTTTTGGATTTTCCTCCAGACAGAGGAAGGTGGATATTCATGAAGACCACAGATACTGGGCTATGTAATTCTGAACCTGCTGCTGTATATTTTCAGTGGCAGAGCTGGTTTTCAGTGTTAGAAGGCCTGAAAGAGAATGGTGCAAGACTGAGGGCATCAGGTCCTGGTGGGAGATAGAGACCTGTTACAAGCAGAGGCATTAAAGAGAGGAAAGAGCAGAAGCACAGTGGTGGCATGCTTTCCAAACACAAGGGAGCTGGTATAACCAGGAAGTTGGCATCCAGGACTAAGACAAGATTCTAGACTTAGATGGAGTCTAATTTCAACTCTGATTTCTAACTGTGTAAACCCCAGCAGGTCATTAGTCCTCTGCCACCTCAAATTCTCAGTTCTCACAATGAGGATGGATGTGTGTCTCTTAAGGTTGTGCCAGTGAACTCCTCAGGTCATCACATCACTTATTAACCACGTGATGAAGTGGATTCGTGTTCTCAGGGTAATATTCTTGGTTTTAAAAAATAGAAGTGAAAATTTAATATAACAAAAATCTAACTCTCTGTGGAAGACAAAGAGGGGAGGAAAGAGATGGATAAGGAAAACAAAAAGTAAAACCTCACCACAAATCATTTCAGTTAATATTAATATGTAACTCCATGGGGAACTCATAGAAATGCCATGAAGGTTATTTAGTTAGTATTTCCCAGACTTACCACATAATAGCATTTTTTAAGATCATAATTTCTAGGCTCTAAACAAGATCAACAAAACCACAGTCCCCAGGGAAGATACATACAATGTTGTATGAAAATAAACCAAGTGATTCTCATGGCCCAACAAAATCCAGAAACCCCAATTACCAAAGAGCCCTCAAGTGTGATATACATATTGGCAGTATCAACAGCAGGGAACACTCAAGGACTTACAGAAGTTCAGACTGCCAGCCCAGTCCTATGGGTGTGCAGTGTATTTTAAAATTTGTCTCACTGATCTATCCTCAGAATGAACTTTCTCTCCCTCTGCCTCAACCCTTTCTTCCTTTTCCTTTCAAGTGGTAAAATATTTGGCTTCCCTTGGTGCTCTGGCATTCTTTCTTTTCTTTACAGCCCAGTTTTTCTGTAGTAAGGTTTCTGGAAGGCCCAGATCATTGTCATCACATACACCTTCATATCAATGACACTCTTCAGTAGTGGTGTGGCTGACAACACTTGCAACTGCTCTAAAGTTTTACCTATAGTAAGGTGTAAGCTGGAGTGAAAGCTCTCATAGTCAGTGGTGATACTTTATTTGTGCTGAAATGTGATATTTTATTTATATGTTAATAAATAAAGTTGCCTGGAGATCAGAAGTCAAATAGCCATAAACAGAAGTCAGGCAGTGGTAGCCCACACCCTTAATCTGATCACATGGCAGGCAGAGTCTCTGTGTGGTCAAGGACACAGCCAAGCATGGTGACACGAGCCTTAAATCCCAGTACCAACCATAGAGACCTGGAGGTCTGTATAGACAGGCAGTGACAAGGAAGTCATGTGGCTGGGCTTAGAACCAATGAGAAGGCAGAATGGGAAGGCAATAAAAACACAGGTTACACAGGAAGAAGCTCTCTCTGTGGAAGCCATTGCTACTGGTAAGCTAAGGCTAGTCATGGCTATTGCTCTGATCTCTTCAGCTATTACCTCTGTATTTGGCTCTGTGTTCCTTATTTAATAAGACTGTTTGGAAATTTGTCCACAATAGTCACCAAGCGTGAAAGCCATATCTGTAAACAGACTTTGTGATATTTTATTGTCCCTCTGCATACAATAGGACACTTCCATGAAAACAGAAGTTGTAGCCAGAAGTTTTCTTGTGTCCCACCCAGTCCACAGCTGCTCATACCCGAGTAAACACATAGAGGCGTATATTAATTAAAACTGCACAGCCATTAGCTCAGGCTTACTATTGGCTAGCTCTTACACTTAAACTCAGCCCATTTCTGTTAATCTATATGTCACCACATTTTCCATGGCTTTACCGGTGTGCCATTACATGCTGCTCCCTGGACAGTGGGCTGGCGTCTCCTCATTCAGCCTTCCTCTTCCCAGAATTCTCCTTGTCTGCTTATCCTGCCTATACTTCCTGTCTGGCTACTGGCCAATCAGTGTTTTATTACACCAGTGTACAAAAGCATTATCCTACAGCAAGAAGTCACTCTATATATTGAGAAATTTACTAACAAAGTTTGAGGAGGAAGAGTTGTGAGGGGAGATAATTTAATTGATAAAGGTGCTTGCTGTTCAAGCATGAGAGCAGAGTTTGATTCCTAGCACTCCTGTAAAGAGCTGGACACAGTAGTGCTTGCTTGTAATCTCATAGCTGGGAGCATAGAAACAATGAGCACTGGGATTCACTGGCCAGGCAGAGTAAGCTAATAGATGAGCCACAGGTTACAGTGAGCGATCCTACCTCAAAGAAATAAGGTGGATAGCTACTGAAGAATGACACTTTAACTATCCTTTGACCCCAAACACACACACACACACACACACACACACACACACACACACATTTTGATGATGGACCTTATGAATAGAAATAGAAAACTCAATGGAATAGTGAACTATCAGGATTTTAGCCATAACAGAGACATTAGCAGTCCTAGAGATGAGGGGAGGGGACAGGCAGGGAATCCATGTTGTTCTATCCCTGAACTGGGATTACTCAGACAAAAGTAGAAAGTGCAGCATTGCTTCAAATCACTAGTTACAAGAGCTGAAGAAATTCACCCCTGCCTGAAACATCAACCAAGGCATAGAACTAAGAAGAAACATCCCGGCTTCCTCCCCTGACTCATGCCTACTACCCTGCTGTGATGCCATCTACTGGCTGCACCCAGCAGGCAGACAGAGGACCCAAAATCTGGGTAATGTAACTACAAAGAAATGAATGATCAAATATAATAATAGCAATGAAAGGATCTCGTAGCAAACAAGACATGAGCAGGAGAGAAAGCAGAAGAGTGGAGTGAGAAGCAAGTGAGGGTGAGTGTAAAGGATCAATGAAAAGAGGACCCCATTTGGTGGAACAATTTGAGGAGTATTGGCTTTAACTCTTCTTTGAAAAGCTGGTAGAATTCTGCACTAAAACCATCTGCCTCTGAGCTGTTTTGGGTTGGGAGACTTTTAATGACTTCTTCTATTTCTTTAGGGGTCATAGGTCTATTTAAGTTGTTTATCTGACCTAGATTTAACTTTGGTAAGTGGTATCTATTAAGAAAATTATCCATTTCTTGTAGATTTTCCAATTTTGTGGAGTATGGGTTTTTAAAAAATATGACCTGATGATTCTTTGGATTTCCTTCATGTCTGTTGTTAGGTCTCCCTTTTCATTTCTTATTTTGTTAATTTGGATATTGTCTCTCTGTCTTTTAGTTAGTTTGGATAAGGGTTAGTCTATCTTGTTGATTTTCTCCAAGAACCAACTCTTTATTTCATTGATTCTTTGTTTTGTTGTCTTTGTTTCTATTTTACTGATTTCAGCCCTCAGTTTATTTCCAGTCATCTGCTCCTCTTGCATGTGCTTGTTTCTTTTTGTTCTAGAGCTTCCAGGTTTCAGGCGTGCTATTAAGTTGCCAGTATGAGTTCTCTTCAATTTTTTTTTCGTGTAGGCACTTAGTGCAATTAGCTTTCCTCTTAGCATTGCTTTCATTGTGTCTCATAAGTTTGGGTATGTTGTGCATTCATTTTCATTGAATTCTAGGAAGTCTTTAAATTCTTTCTTTATTTCTGTCTTGACCAAGTAGTCATTCAGTAGAGAGTTGTTCAGATTTTGTTGTTGTTATTTTAGGGTTTTTTGAGGGAGGAGTATTATTTGTTTGTTTGTTCATTTTTGTATGCTCTTGGAACCCTTTTGTCCAGCCTAGATACAAAGGCTTGTGCCCAGTTTTATTACATCTTCTTATGCTGTGTTTCTTTGAGATCCCTGGGAGGCCTGCTCCTTTCTGAAGGGAAGTGGAGGAGCAATGACTCTGGTGGGGAGGACACTGGGAGGAGTGGAAGGAAGAGGAACTGATGTCAAGATGTATTAAATGAGAGAAGAATAAAAGAAAGAGAGAGAGAGGAAGGGAGGAGGGAAGGAAGGAAAAGAAAAAGAAAGAAAGAAAGAAAGAAAGAAAGAAAGAAAGAAAGAAAGAAAGAAAGAAAGAAAGAAAGAAAGAAAGAAAGAAAGAAAGGAAGGAAGGAAGGAAGGAAGGAAGGAAGGAAGGAAGGAAGGAAGGAAGAGGAAAGAGGATTCCAAAGTAGATACAATTCTAAACCTAAACCCCATGCTGGTGACTCCTAAAATTGCTCAGAAGATTGAAGAGGCATGCTCCACACACCTCTGGACAATTTGATCTCTAAACAAACTCCACATCTCATATTCAGTATTGATAGTATACACACCCTTCTGGCTAATGTCTGTAGTCATGACATACGTGGGAAAGCCTCACTAATTTTGAATAATGATGCTAATATGATTCAGTAGCAAAACAAAATTGCAGTCATTTTGTTAACAAAATGCAGTTTTATTACTCACAAGTAGAGAATACATTATAAACTGAGATATGAATGGATATTATTAACCTAACCGGAATAAGTTTATGTAAAATTACAGCTCACTATAGGCCTACATAACATGGTCATTTATCACAAACACGTAAATCTTTAAGCGTAAGGGAAATAATTGTTATGGTTGAGAAATTGAAGGCAGAAATTAAAGGATCTTTAATTTATTGAGTCTGTGGTTCTCAAAGCAACTATGTACAGTTTAATGTAGCCCTTAAATATGACCCTGAAGGATCAGAAAAAAAATTAAATAAGAAAATAAACTTAATATCAATATTTGCTTGGAAAACATACAATATTCAAAGTTACTGGAAATCTGAAGTACAGAGGCTGAAGATCATGGAAAGACAAGTGTGTGTTAAGCTTTGTTTGCTTTATGATATTTTAAATGTTCTAAAGCAAAGCTGACAGGTGCTGCATTAATGAAAACAGAAGATTTATATGGGTGTAGGTCTCCTTAAAAATTTAATTATCAAAATAGAGCACATCAAACTTCCAAAGTTTGTAAGAATGCTGATTCTGATGCTGCAGGTCTGTCTTAGACAGTGCGATTCTGAACTCTTCTGTGTCACTGATGCTGCAAGCCCAGAGACCACACTTTGGAAAAGGACTAAACAGCTTCTAGACCGTGCAAGGAAACACTGTATGACTTTTGTGTAAGGAATTTCCTCATTTCATTACAGCAGTGTAGTATATGATTAAACTTGACTAAGTACAATGACCCTCGAACCTCAGCACTTAGTGGGAATCCTTTCATAAAAGAAATCAAGTAGAGAACTCCATAGTCCAATACTCTGTTGACATAGGGTCCCTGCAATCTTTTCCATACTAAAACGAAAGTACAAGAACACACAAGTGTGCTCCTGTACACACAAACACACATATACACATGCATGCTCACATACATGAAGTAATGTATTCTGTCTAGGTAAATTTATTCTTGTCACTAATGTCTGCTAGTGGTGTCAACTAAACACGCTTTCACAAAGCTAGTGTTTCATTGTACTAAAGGCAGGCAATACAGCACCTTTCAACTTCTGTGACCACACATCCCATTTTAATAAACATAAAATCCACAGCTATTAGACATTCTAATAAATACCATGATATTTAGAAGCAAAACAAAAAAGATAAAAGCAGCAATTGCTCTTTGGAGTTTCGTAGAAGTTTAATCAGAGCGAGTTGTAACAGCGAGTAATAACCAACGCTTTTGCTCCTTTTCTGTTGCTGTGGTAAAATACCATGACCAAGGCAATTTGTGGAAGGCAAGCTTTATGTGGGCTTATGGTTCCAGAGGAGAATAGTCTACCACAGCAGGGAGGCGTAGCAGCAAGTATGCATGCAAGCCAGAGTAAGAAGCTGAGAGAGCAAATATCACATCCTCAACAGCAAGCAAGAAGCAGAGAAAGCAAATTGAATATAGGGCATTGGCTACAGATTCATAAAGCCCATCCCAGGAACATACTTCCCCCAGTAAGGCTGCGCTCCCAATACCTCTCCAGTGCCACCAATTAGAAAACAAGTTTCCAAACACTGGAACCTGCAGGGACATTTCTTTTCTAAACCACTGCACCATACAAAAAGATGGAGATATTACCAATGTTGTGATCCCATTATCCTGCAAGAAGGTTCTCTGAGAGAGCTCAGATTAGGACCACTATCTTCAATCTTTCCTCGCACCTTCAAATAAAAATGTGAGCCTTAACACCCAGAACTTGAATCCAGATATTGCATATCTTGTGGACTTCTGGCTTATTAAAACATCATAATATATTTATGATGTGTTATAAGTGAAGAATGCACAAGTGTCATAACCCTCTTTGTGATATTTCTCTGTTTTCCAGACCCTTGAACTGTTTCAGGAGGAGCAATTTCCAAATTCAGCACTGAGTCCTTTCACCCTGTCTGTCTTGGTTCATGTTTTAGGTCCACATGAGCTTTCCATTCCAAGTAACCTTAAGACAATCTCTACATCATCTTAGAACATTCAGAGGAAGTGTAACATAGGTTCAGGATCACAGACTTACATGGGCTCTTATTGTCCACATAAGGCACCGAGTGTCCCCAGTAATTGGTGAAATGTGCAGGAAGCAAGCTCTCCAGCTTGAGCTGCTTGCTACTTAACCCTGGTGAGCTGGCTGCCTTCCAATTCAGGTAATTGCATCCTGTCTCCTCAAATTTCTTTTGCAATTTCAATCAGATATGTTATACTCCTTAGCATAGCTGCCAGGAATGAGAGTTCAAGATTCCCTTACAGCTGTTCAACAGCTGTTATGTTCTAATTGAAGTAGTAGCTACACCTCAACAATGGATGAAATGATTCCTTGCTATTTTTTTATTTTTTTTGCCATGAGAGGCATTTTGAGGTTTAATGAACTAACATGATTCATACAGCTTCCGTGGTGCAAGTTGTGGTGTAGATGAGAGATAATCACCATTGATTATTTCCAAATATCTATGAAGCTGTCTTCATCTAGGAGTGGATCTTAAGCATGAAATTATGCTGAGGCATGAGACAGCATTTAAGCTATCGTATAATCTACTTAAATGTGATAGGAAGTTATTAGAAGCCAACATAGGTTGAATTAGGAATTATATGCCTTTACTTCTTTGTTCATTCTAAATCAGTGCTTCTCAACCTTCCTAATGTTGTGACTCTTTAATAAAGTTTCTCATGTTGTGGTGACGCCCAACCATAAAATTATTTTCATTGCTACTTCATAACTGTAATTTTGCTATTGTTTTGAATCATAATGTAAATATTTAACAGGCAGGATATCTGATATGCAACTCCCAAAGGGGTTACAACCCACAGGTTGAGGACCACCACTCTAAATAACAGACCTTAGGATTCAACCCACTTAGTAGAGGATGACTAAGCTTTTCATCCATATTTCCATGGTATTAATTACAGACTCTACAAGATATTGACCTGTGTCCACCAGTTTCCTAAATCTATATGAATGCCTGTGCCTGACTCTTAATCATGAAAGCATGCTGCATAAAATAACTGCAAATCTAAGCAAATCCTAGGTGTGTTTTGTCATATCTCATGCTTTCTATAAGTCAGGAACTTGGTAATTGGTGGAAAACATATCTTTTCCACCTGATATAGGCAGGGTCCCTTGACTGTACTCAGCTGCTCACTACATTGCTCCAGAGAGTCTACAACGGTTTTATTTACATGCTTGGTGTTTGGGCTGAGTTAGACAAAGTCAGAGTGACTCTTCATTTTAGGGTTCAGGCTTTTTTTTTAATAAAATTTACAGCAAGGTAAATGATTGCATATAGATTAAGGCCATGGAGAGCCTGAGGCAGGAACTGCAAATTTTTCTAAAATGCTGCATCTGGGAAAATTATCTGTATCACTTTACTTGTTTGGTTTAGACAGTCACAGATTCAATGGGAGAGACAATAGTTCTACGTGTCAATGAAAAAAATGTTAAAGAATTATGAGCCTCTTTAATGCACCATAATAGGATATTAACAATGCTCTTACCCGTGATAGTTTCAAAGAGATCTAAACTTGGCACAAGAGACACTCCCATAATTAAATATCCAAGCTTAGAGACAGATTCAGTATCAACCTTTTCCTTCTTATCATTGGCCTTAAGAACTTTTGAGAAATACCAGTGAATGGTGCTATCCCAATAAACCTTATTCCTATTTTCTGAAGCACAGAGAGTACAATAAGCTGCAAACTACCATTTTAAATAAAAGTACAAGTAGTTTTAACTACTCCAAGTGCATTTTACCTGAACATTACATAATACTCTTGAGCAGAGGTAGGTAAGATGTATTGTTTTATATAGTCTGCTGAAGAGGAACAAGGGAACAGAGAGAGGCTGGTAATTTCTAAAAGTTTCTGGTACTGAGTGATGGTATCTCCCTTGAAGGCCATCCAGTACCAGACTTCATTTACTTGGCTTCACATTTGTTGAGATCTCACAATCCTAGCATTCCTGGTAAAGGTCAATGATCTTAACCTCACTACAATGGAAATGCCTTGCTGCATTGGAGAACCAAACTGTTGCCTAGCTAGATTCACATTTCCACTGCAAAACATGTAGACTAGGAGCACTGGTGTTGCACCCCGCTTAATTATTCCACTGGGCATAGAATAGTAGAGTCCTTGTGTGGTTAAATAATACATTGCTGGCTCTGTTTAGATACATCACAGTCAAAGATGTGAAGTTATTCCAGGCCTTTTAATCTCTTTCTAAAACAAAGTGTGTTACCTGCACTGTCCTTACCCCCTTTCTGTAATCCTTCATGCTCTGCTCACTTTTGAAAATTCAACTTCATTCTCCCAACATCTCTTAAAAACACCCCTCACTTGTTCTGTCCACATTTCACTGTTCATGAACTCACAGAATTCTGCAGGGTGGGGTCATGCATTATTAAAAATCAATCTTATTTTTCTTTCACTCATTGAAATGATTTAAACAGCAATCTTGTATATATTTGTAGGATATAAATAAACCTGTTGGTAAAAAAACACATAATGTGGAGATGATGGTTCAAAGAACCAGAAGTAATTGAAAAAAGAATTCACAGGGAAATCACTACAGGAATGAGCCACTGTGGGCTTCATGGTGGGGCTTCACAAAAAATGATTTCCACATACATCACAATAAATTCAGAGGAATTTAGAGCTGAAATAGATCTACTGGATTCTGTAATATCAAATCCTTTGTCAAAATTACATTACTAGTAAGCCCCAGAGACAGGACTTAAACTGAGAATTGCCTACCACAAAGACAAAGTGTTGGTTATTAGTACATAATTGCCTCTGGGTAGTTTTGTTATATGTGTGTTCCCACATGTTTGTATATGTTTGTGTGCAGGCATTCAGGATAATTCACGGTTACCTTTATATTTCAATGCCATATGTCCCATATAAAAGTCACAAACATGCTATGGGAATTTAGGTGTGATGAAAATTATTTCATCTGAGAAAAGCTTGGATATGGTGCTTATTGTGAGACTGGGTAGATTGGTTTAACCCAAAAAGCGGTATTTGAGCACAACTCTTAAGAATATAGAGAGAGAGCTGGGTGGTGGTGGTGCACACCTTTACTCCCAGCACTTGGGAGGCAGATGCAGGCAGATCTCTGTGAATTAGAGGCCAGCCTGGGCTACAAAACGTGTTCCAGGACAGTCAGAACTGTTACATAGAGAAACCCTGTCTCGAAAAACAAAACAAAAAGAACCAAAAAGCAAACAACAAACAGCAACAACAACGAAAAGAATATATATGGAGAGAGATGTAAGAATAGTGAGATGTTTGGGTTTTGTCTTGTGGGCACTGTCAAATTTTAAATGTATATGATGCCAATGGATGAGATCAGGGCTGAACTTTCAGAAACCAGAGGAGGCCAGAGAAGGATTGTATGGGTTGAGCCTTAACCTTCCAACTGATTCCAAGAACAACTGAGTCTCCTCTTAAATTCCAATTATATGCATAATCTTGACCTTTTTGATGATTTTAAGAGTCTAATTATTGAGCTGTCAATGATCAGTTACAAAGACAACTGAAACTCTTTGGATTCATCCATTAGGTTCATGTACATCATCTACTCAGTTGTAAATAGTTCACAGAGCCTCAAAACCAAGAATCTTAAGTTAACAAGTACTGAGAACATAGTTGGTATTCATATTTGGTTACTTTATGCCTGAATCTACTATCATCAATAATTCTCCATGTGTTCTTGAAGCCATTTCTTGAGGTACCTCCATTTAGTTATCAAAATATAAATAACAATTACAAATAATAGTAATTTCTAATATATACTTTACTACTCAACATGAATGAATTAAATAATTTAAGTAAAATTATAAGCATATATTATAATTCCTAGTTGATACATAAAAGTGGACAAAGAAAATTAGAAGATTATTCCAGCTCACATATCCATGAGGCATACATGTGGGATTTAAATGTCAGAATGATGACTCTTGAGTTTTTGCATATCTATCTGCCAATTTCCCAAATGTAGACTCTATCATCCTGGTCCCCATGTTTCTATGAAGACATCTTTCATTAAGAAGCCTGAGAAAGAAAATATAGAGTTTTTGAAAATAGATTTTAATCTTTTGCATGGTCTTCTATAAATAAAGACATTTTTAAATTATATTTAGGGTTCACCATAAGGACTTCCTACATTGCAAATCAGGAATTTAAACCTGACTGAGTCTTCTCGAGTCTAGCATGCCTAGTAACAGAAAGGAAACTTGAAAACTACTAGGTGGAAAGGATCCAAATTCACTAATCCAAAATGAGATTCAATTTCTAAATCCCCACAGGTTTTCTCCCTTTTAGCAGTTGGCTGCCAGGAATAGAGCACGTTCACCCCAGTCCTGCACAAGATTTAATGGGGTAATTAAGAAGTATGCTGAGAATTTGGCCATAACTTGGTTTTGTTTTGCTCTACAGATTTTGTGTTGGTGGAAGCAGTACAGGCATCCATCATCTGTGTTTGGCAATGCCAGTGACAGTCAGTTCTTGGAATGCATTAAGGGACGATGATACCACTGAGTATGTAGCCAAAGTTTGGCAGCAATGTATGGAGGCTTTAGGGACTTTGGCTTGGCTTAGTGTTTTGCCTCAGATATCTGTTAGAAGCAAGTGACAGGAGAAAATGGTACAGTGATTTTCCCCAATCTTCCCAGAGTTGAACTAAATTTCTTTTTTCTTCTTTTGGCTTATTTTTTTTCTGCATCTACAAACAGGCTTGCATTTAAAAGAAAACTTTACACACCATTACTAATCTTATGGCAAAGACATACCAGTACATTTAGAGTATATGAATATTATAAGCAAGACAGATCACTTTATAAATGTTGGCAGACTATTTCTAGTCCCATTTCTATAAGGCTCTGTTCATTCCACTAACTGAAGATCTATATACTCCTATGGAGAGCCATGGCATGTGTCCATTCACAGAATTGTAAGTGTACCATCATTCATCAGGATTTAGTAAATTTGTGTGTATGTGTTGTGTGTGTGTCGTGTGTGTGTGTGTGTGTGTGTGTGTGTGTGTGTGTGTATTCATGTATATGTGCAGGTGTACGCATCCATATGGAAACCAAAGGAGGATGTGGGGTCCTCCCTCATCCTTTATTGTACTGCTACTACTTTTCAGTACATGTCTGTTTAAATAAATTACAGGAGATATGTCTATTTCTAGCTTCACTGAGTACCTGGAATGAATTATTTCTCCACCTATTAAAACCCAAAAGACTTGGAAAAATATATGAGATAACATTTCAGTACTGGAAAATATAAGACAAAACTGTGGTCTCTAAGAGAAAGGAAATTAAGTGGTAAGGTCCACAATTGCCCAGCCTTCTACTTGGAGACCTGGGTTATAACAGGACCTGATAGTATGGCAGACATGAGGAGACAGATGAGGTCAGACAGCCTACACAGCCAGTATCTAAGGATAGAGCATCATCAGTGAAGGCACAGCTATAAGATCCAGGGACGTCAAATAATGGATAGGAAAACTACAAATATATCCATACTCATAGTGAATAACTGAAATAAAATAAAAAAGGTATCACTTGTTAAAATAGAAAAGTCAGAAAATGTTTAGATGACATATATGTAATCTTTTATGAGTTAAGATATAAAATATCATTGAGACAATATAAGAATATTTTTTAAAAATTAAAAGATGTATTAATAAATTTGATTACTAATATTATTAAGATGTTCATTCTAACAGATGCTAAATAGATAAAATGCTATCAAATCATGTTGATGTAAGCACAGTAAACTTTATATGGAAAAAGAAAGACACTTTAAAAGCCCAAATGATTTGATAACAAAGAAGAAAGTTGATAGTCTTACACTTCCAACTAAACCATATTGTAATTTATTTATATTCTTAATTTTATTATACTTCTCATACTTCCAATTAAACCATACTTATAATTTTCAAGATTAAAGTCAAGTTACAATCATCAGGGCATAAATTAAAGGGAAAATGTGTGCATTAAAGACAGGGGTACATAGTCAAAAGAATTGAGAATGTGGCTAACATAATCAAATTAACAAATGACACTTTTCACAAAATGGTACTAGAGTAATTTGGTATTCATACATAAAAAGAGATGTTTTTTAAAAAACTAAGCCTGTATTTAATATTAATATAAAATTTAACTCAAAGTTAATTATAGGTCTTAATATAAAGCTATAAATCTTTTCATAATAATTTAGGCAATCTTTCTTTTCTAAAGTTAGGTTAAGATTCCTTAGATAAGAGACCAAAAGCATAAAAGATAAGAGAAAATGAATATTTTATATTTCATCAAGGCTCTTTAAAAACTGCTGTGAAAATAGTGAAAACGCAAATCATAAGCAAGCAGAATTTACACGAAACATGCCTAGTAAATAGCAGAATAAGTGAAGTAGACTTTACAATGCAATTCTAAATAGGACTTGAATTTTCTTCATAATATTCCTGAATCAACTATATATTGGAAAAGAAGAAGGAAAATTGACTCTTATTTAAAACCATACTCAAAATTTAAAGTAAGTCATCGACCTAACACTATAAGACTTCTAGAACAAAATAAGGGCAAGTGTCTTTACTACTCAAGGTGTATGAAGATTGCTAAGATCACAAAGGAATAAAGAAAGTTGATAGGCTGGACCCTATCAAGTTCAACATCCCTTTCTCTTTGGAAAGTGCTATGGTACACAGATATGTAACCATTCTCTTGCCATGTCCAAATGCTCAGGGCGACTGAGTAGGTTACCGTACAGACAAAAAGAGACTTTGCAGATATGTTGTCTGCCTATAGGCTCAGTCCCAAGAAGGCATTATCTGGAATGACATGGGTAGGTCCAATATAATCGCATGAACTCTGAAAAGATTAACAAAAATATAGGAGAGAAAATTGGGGAGATTTGAAATACAAGAAGGATTTAATATTGCTGACTATAAGACAAAGAGACATGTGTATCTAGGAAACACCTTAATAAACTTGGAAGCATGACTCCTGAAGGGAATCCAGCCCTCTAGAGATCATCTTTTCCTTGTGAGATTCTGAATAGACCAACTATGTTTGAGAAGCCAACCTTAAGACCCAGTGAACTGATAGAAACTATAAATGTGTAATGCAGCAATAGAAAACTAATGAGGGCAAGATTGAGAAAACAAATCTAGCCGCAGTCCAGAAGAAAACTTGATTGATAAAGAATTTATATTAAAAATTCATAAAGAAGAACTGGAAAGATGGCTCAGTAGTTAAGAGTGCTTGATGCTCTTACAGAGGACTGGAGTTTTGTTTCCAGAACCCACACCAGGCAGCTCTTTACTGCCTGTAACTCCAATTCTAGGAGATCTTGCACCCTCTTCTGGCACCCATTGGCACCTACACACACAGTACAAATTCATACAGCTAGGCACACAAACATACAAATAAAGCAAAAATAAATACATCTTTTAAAAGTACATAAAGAAGTCCTAGAATTACATAAGAAAATAGCCCAGGTTTAAACTCTTTAAACTTTTTCCAAAGATTACTAAACAAAAGGAGCTATACAAATGCCTGATAAAACCATGGAAAGATGAATAATTAATATTAATCTTTAGGAATCAAGTTTAAAGCATATTGAGGTGCTTTTGAACATCTAGAAAGGTAATTCCAAGACTAGCCACCATAAGGTTAGAAACCATGGCCCATGTAGAGCTCTTCCCATTACTAGTAGGGGAGCAAACAGTCTGCTTTGGGAAATGATTTCTTGGTTTGTTTCAGAGATAAACATGCTGGTACTATCTCTTGTAGTATCCCTAGATATTTATCCAAGACAATTGAAAACATCTAAAGACCATTCCACAGATGCTTATGACAAATATTTGTGAGAGTCAAAACCAGTAAAAAGAATGCCCATTGACACTTTAAAATTATATACATACATACTCTATGATATCCAATTAATCTCTGTGTGTACTTAGTATCTAATCTACATACTTATGGATTAGATATACATCATATATATACATATATATATATTAATTGCAGTCTATCAGTATATATAGAAAGTATAGTAGTATAGAAAACTACTCCAAAATTAGAAGGAAATACCTCCTAAAATATATGATAAAAACAGTTAAATTTCAAGAGTATAATTGAGTATAAGAAATCATTCATAAAACAGCATATACTATAGGTACATGAATATACATTTATATAAGATGTGTTTAAGTCTATAATGACAGGAGTGTGTTAGTGGTTGTCTAGGATTGGGGTCAGTGATAAATTCTAAATTGGCCCAAGTAATCTCATAGGAATATTTATTATCTTAATTGTGACAATGTTCTCATAGGTTTAGACATAGGTCAAAATTTATCAAACTGTACATTTTAAATAGATGTGTAATTTATTTTACCTCAATTATGCCTCCATAATGCAGTTTAAATAATTATATGCCCCACAAAGTATTTCTTCCCATCCCAAAGACCTGGCTAGGGGCCAACTGCTGAGCTTCTTAGATGCTGTGATAGTCCCAGAAGCAAGGGACCTCTCAGATTTATAAGATTCTATTTCTGAAAGGTTTGAATTGTGTGCCTTTAAAAGGGAGGAGAAGGAAATAAGTTTCCTGCTATACTCCCCCTGGGTGGGGGAGGATTTTGGCCTCTGGAGAAGGGTTTCCCTTTGGCTGAGGGTATCAGTTGGCCCCATAGTGAGTCACCTAATTGCAATACCCCCACTCCCATCCCTCATCCCCCTACTCACTCTCCCATCCAATAGTCTCTCCAACACACCCTCCAGCCCCCACTCACCCTCAACCAACCCCACCCCCTCCCAGTGCACATTGGGCTTTCCAAAGCCAAAGGGGATTCTCTGTTCCTGGGGCTTTGAGAGGACTTCTTGTGGGGAATCCTTATTGTTGCTGACCACTGTAGCCAAGACTGCTATTGGAGGCCTATAGTACTGTTGTTGGATTTTTCTTTGGACTGCAAGCTCCCAAATAATGACACAGAGACTTACTATTAATTATGAAAGCTCTGCCTTAGCTTGGGCTTGCCCCACTAGCTCTTATAACTTAAAGTAAACTGCTTTTATTAATCTACATTTTACCATGTGGCTTTTTACCTTTCTTTCATTCTGTACATCTGACTCCCTCCATGCCTCCTTGGTGTCTCCTCTGCCTGCCCCTTGATTATCTCCTACTACTTCCTCTCTCTGCCCAGAAGTCCCACGTATACCTCCTGCCTAGCTATTGGCCATTCAGCTCTTTATTCAACCAGTCACAGCAATATATCTTCACACAATGTACAAATATCTCACAATGTTTCCCCCTTTTAGTCTAAATAAAAAAGAAAGGTTTTAACTCTAACATAGTAAAACTATACACAATAAGAACAATTATAAGTAAGAATTATAGTTATAATATCTATTCCATTTGTATTTGACAAATTTGGAGAAAGCACTGTTTTATCTATTCTATCTTAGTGAGTACAAAGTTTTATACCTACAACATTTTCAATACTAACTTGTATTACCATGCTAAAATATCTTTTTAGCCCTTAAAATAATTTCTTAGACAAACAGCTTGAGCTTTTATGTTACTTAATCTTATAAATTTATGTCTCTTATGTAAGATTCTTTTCTAAATTTGGTAACAAGGAAAACTGTAAAACTATAACTATCTCATCTTCAACCCCATCAGAGACCTAATAAGGATATAACATTACCTAATTAACAGAAAATGCAGAGCAAGAAACTTCCAAAACTAAGAAACAACAGAGATATCTGGCTGCCAGGACAGTCACTCCAACTTTCCTCTGCAATGTTGGGGCATCCATCTATAGTCTATGGGCCTAGAATATCTGACAGAATTTTCTGTGAAGTAGCAATTTTACAGGACTGCCCTACCTTGTCTTTGAAAAGTTTGGCAGTTGCCTTCTTTTATGCCCTGATTGTCCAATTTGAATAGCATACTGTCAGTAGCTGAGGCAAGGGCAGTTTCTTACCCAAATAGCTAGCTTGGCCACAATGAAATCAAACTCCATATGGAGGTTCTCTGATGCCCATCATCCTTTTTGAAGTAAATTGGTGCTGCCAGGAGCAGATATGTCTCAGTGTCACGAACATTCTTATTTTATTAAAACATTTTAAATGCCATATTCTGTAGGTCTTTGAAGTATTTGAAGACCATCTACTTAAAATATGTCTCTGTTTGATCTTGAAAACATACCCAAAATGACTGTAAGTTTGATTGTTATAGATGACTAACTAATAACCTGCCTTTCCTTATTATCCTAAATAGTTTTCAAGGACTAAAACTTTACATTATTTTTTAATGAGCTGCATAGGTACAATACCTTAGACAAGAGTAGAAACATATATGCAATACAACAAAAATAACCTTCAATTTGTATCAATATACAAAAATCTATATTAATATAAAACATTTGATGCTATTAGTTATTCAAAAGTGACTCAACAACCCACAGTTTTATCCCATCATTTCTATACTATATCCTCTCCTTTCTTTCCTTTCAGGAAGAGATCCCTGAATCTAATCTCGTTTGTTCAGGTTTTTTCCTGACCATGACCAATAACAACTTGTAACCAAACCCTCTAAATGATGACAAATATCCGTAACATACCAAATGACAAAAAAAAAAAACCACCCACCCCACCTCTTGGGAATGTGGGAGTTATGTTCTCTAGACTGCATCCTGTTGTCTGTGTGCAATTGCACCTTGAGGGAACCCTGAGAAATTTGAGACAATGATCATGTCCTGGGAGAGCTAGCTGTATCACATGTTGTCCAGCCTCAGTGTAATGGGAAAGTTCAGGGCTTATCTGGAAATCCTGGCTGGAGTAGTGCATGAGGATGGACCATCTCAATTAGCAGCTTTGAAATTATTCTGGATGCAGAATTTGGAGGAAAATGCAGCAGAGGCATTTTGAGGCAGGATCACCTGAGCTGCTTGTTATTATTGGTGTCTGGTCTTTTTTTTTCTAAAAAGAACATAAATTTTTAAAGATAACATTAATGCAAGTATGGAATGTGAGGTGTGCACAAGTCAGCTGAAGAACAGGTAAAGGTATCTGTCAACTTTTTAAGTCTGTTTGGACTGTATAACCAAATAGCAAAATAAATATATATCCATCAACATGAAAGGATGGCATATCATAATAAGTCATGAGGATTCTTTAGCCAATAAGATTTGTCATGTTTCATCCAGTCTCAGAGTTGTTCCAATATTAGAGGGATCAGCATATACATCACCTGCCCTGTAGTCTTTCTTGGTCTCTTTTTTTCATTTCTGTAGCCAAGATTTTCAGGAGGTCTCCCCTGATCAAATATGATCTTCATTAATTTTGGAGAGAACCATAACTTTTTTGTGTCCTGTGGAAACAAAGGCATAACTTCTCCCCTAACACAAAATATTTTCTGACTTCCATTTTGAAGTTAAGACATTCTTAAAATATATAGGTTAGTTTAATTTAGCAATTTGCATAATCCAATGTTCTCAGCAGCTATTGTTTTTTGTACATTAGCACTTAAAAAAATCAAAGTCAATAAAACACCATACAGGATCCAGACACCCTGTGTATTTCCCATATATACACATGGCTTATTTTTTATATTACTTTATACTCTTTTTAAGGACTTTATCATTTTTAAACTATTTTTTTCTGTGACTGTCTATACCCATTTTCTTTGCTTTCTTCAGCATCCAAGCATACTTTTAAACATGCTTTACCTTTTTAGAGTTTCCTGTGTCTGGATTTGGCTTTACTAAGGGCCTGCAGCATTCTCTGAATGTGTAAGACAAGTCTTAAACTGTCATATCAACCTCTGCACAACTCATCTTAGCTCATGGCACTGGCATATAGCACTGGCTGGATAAATCCCACAGGCAGTGGCTGGGAGCAGAATTTCTGTACACCAAGAACTGGCCTGCCTAAGAGACTGCAGGACTAGGAATCCACATCCAGCTCCTTGTCCAGAACTTTTCTTAGCTTTCTCAAGCCCTGTGTTTAGATATTCAGGTCTCCACATTGGATACCATATGTAGTTGGGTTTTCCTTTGGGCTATCAGATCACCAATAATGACACAGAGACTTATTAATTATGAAAGTTTGGCTTTAGCTTAGGCTTGTCCCACTGGTTCTTATAACTTAAATTAACCTGTTTTTCTTAATCTGCATTTTACCATGTGGCTTTTTACCTTTCTTTCATTCTATATGTTCAACTCCTTCCATGTCTCCTTGGTGTCCCTTCTGCACCTTGATTATCTCCTCCTACTTCTTCTCTTTGCCTGGAAGTCCCAACTACACCTCCTGCCTAGCTATTGATCATTCAGTTCTTTTATTCAATCAATCACAGCAATATATCTTCACACAGTGTACAAATGTCCCCCAACATCATACACTATGGCATTAACTCTAAAAAACTTCACAGGATTCCTTTGGTTTAAAAGCAAATCCCCAGAGGAAGATGTTTTCCAGATAGAATCACATGATGACTTTATCACATCTTAAGATCTGTGTTTCCTTAAGACTTGTCAATTAACCTCCTATTACATAATTTCCCAGTTACACATTCATTCCTTGACTCAGTAAGTGGTCAGTTGATACTTACAAAATGCAAGTCACCCAAACATGATAAGTATAAATCTACTAGAAACTAGGACAATTCTCATTTCTCTGTGCCATTAATAACATGTACTGTCTTTCCTAAATGACTGCTCTATATCTCTGTCATATACATCATGACCTTTCCTCACCACACAAGCAAGACATTATAGTAAGCACTAAGATACAATAAAAAAAAAAAACAAAGGTGACCCAATTCACCCATGGCCACCAGATCTATAACTACCCTAGATGGAACCTGAACATGGACAGAAATCCCTCCAGACTCTAATCTTTCCTCTCTAACAGGCAACAGCCTAACTCAGTGATTTTTATATGCTGATGCAGATCTGTATTTTAGCACTTTAGCAAACATGGTGACATTTGTTGCCTCCAGCTAATTTTATAGAGAATTACAATAGTGGTGACAGGCCATTGCCCAGATTGTTGGTGCATTCCCACAGTCTACTTTTGGGCACTCAGCCTTTAGGTTCAGAAATCAATTTGTTCATCATCAGAAACTAATTTGCTAAATGCTCAGGAACCTAATCTATAAGAATTCTAATTTATTATCTGTTTAAAAAAAGAAAGAAAGTAGAAAGTACCTTTCTCCTCCACAGCCTCCTGAGCACAGTGCTAATAAGTGTGTACATCTGGCTCCTAATTTATTCTAAAGGACCAAGTAGCCCTCCATAAAAGAGCTGAATATTGGTCCTAGTGTTTCGTGCTCTCCATGTACTGTTTCTAGCAAGAGCCTAGGCTGTGGAGATAAGATAGAAAATGATTAGTAAGGCACCAGTAAATATGGTTATGACATTGTCAGTGCTATATAGGATATTTTGGATGTCTTAGATCTCTCTAGCTATAAAAAGCCAACTCTGAAAAGTTCAGAAACACTGAACACAGACCAATGCCAAATTGATAGTTTAGAATCATTCAGAATCAGTTCATTTACATCTGGGTAAATGGCAAAGTCTAAGCTATAGAAAGCATCTCCATGAGAGCAAGCCAGTTGGATGTTTGCCAGCATACCACTGGGTAGAGAAGGAGAGGACTGTCTGTGGGAAGAAGAGAAAAGCCCAAGATTCTGAAGCTGGTACTCCTGTTTGGAGTTACTGAACAAAAATGGGAGTCTTGGCATGAATGTGGTAACTTTGGAAAAGGTAATAAGAGCAGAGAATCATGAAAAGGTTTTTAAAAAGGGAAGTGGTAAGTGGCAACAGGAAAACCAAGCCCCAGAGGGATCTGAATAAATATGGCTTTTAGTATCAGGAAGAAATCTCACAAAGAAAGTGTAATAGGGAAGTTGTATGTTCTTTGTGCATCTTTGTAAGGGATCAACTGAGATTTGAAAAGTGTTCTACAAATTGTGTGGCTGAATTAGAACAAATCGCTAATGAACTTGGGCAAATCATTTTCCAGGAGTGTTGGGGACTGCAATCTGATGCTGGACAGTGAAGGGTGGGTGGGGCTCAGGTATAGGAACTATAGCTACTGAGTCAGAGAGCTCATGTCTGAGGAATCTTCCTTTCTAGGAGGAGGGAGCTGGATATTCCTTTCTCAAGACTCCTCCATGGTGGATTTCAGTTTGATTTTCATGCAGGATATCTGCTTCTGTCAACTTGTTTCTTTTTTCACATGGGAGGCAAAGAAGGCAACAGCTTTAGCTCTTCTGAGCATCCGCATTCTCCTGAGATTAATGGCACCCAAGTCATTGAACCCGGAAGTTACACGGCTTATTGGGTAGGATAGGTTTTCTACAGATGGCTAATTTTCATTTCCCGCATGTTGAGTCTTTCCTAGGCTTCTTCTCAGAGAGCAATCTAAATTTCATGCTTAGGGATTGTCTTGCTCTTACCCCATGAACATATGGTCCAAGAGGGAATATTTTCTCTGCTTGTTTTTAATTCATAAGAGATACAGCATCTTGTGGGAGAAGGAGGGCTGAGCACAGAGCAAACATTCACATACCATCACAAAGAAGCTGCTTCACTTGAAGGCACACTGTATGGAAATGGCCCAGCTTTCAGGCACACCATTCCACTCTGTAGGGGTTAGCCTAGTCTGGGGATAGACAAACACTGTATAGAGGGTCATTTCCACTACTGAGCAGAAACAGTGACCTATTGGTTCAAAAAGAAAAGAGAGAAGAGTAATAGTCATGTCTCTTAAAGGCTCTTCTCTGATCACTCCAGTTGTAAGTATGTGGACTAGGAAGTAAGGAAAAATGCAGTGCATGGCAAACAGAGAACATCTGAAAACACAGATGACCATGGAGTCCCCTGATAACTTGTGAGGCTACAAATGTGCTTCATGGAAACTGTAGCTTTATAACTGTGACATTCAAGGTTTCAAAACCAGAGTTCATGTAAGAGAAGTGCATACTCATTACTCATTAATATGTACATGAACTAAAACCACTGTCTCTTTATGATTGTAACTTTAAGGCATTAACAGATATTTAAGAAACACCTACTTTGTATAAGCCGCAGGAGAATCAGGGCCCTGTCTTCTCTTTCTTTAAATAGTTCTGAATTAAGAACAGAAAAAAAATCTTAGTATTAAGTGAGGATTCACTGGAAAAGGGGCCATCGTGGATTTGAAGCATTTGCTAAAGTCACACTTCAAGGTTGGAGCATTTCTGAAGCAAATTGAATTTGTCAGCAAATTGAAGGCAGGTAAGGCATAAATATCTGCTGATAGGGTACTCATAGCTTACCCATGTTTGTAGTCACTGGTTCATTGTTTCAGATGGTAGACGTCTCTCAGCCTATTTGACAATCTTGCAGTCAGAAATTCTATGGGACTACTATTTCTCTATTTTGTCAAGAGGATGGTCTTGAGTTGTCTTGGCTAACCCATAAGGCAAAGAAAACATATTCTTCCTTAAGTTCACCAAATCAGGTAGCACCATGATAATTTTACTAATAGAAATCAACCTTATTTGCATCTGAAAGATAAGAGCTCGGTGTGATGTGGTAATTATTTCACATAGCCCTCAAACACTACCACAATGAACTTGCTATTATTATTTATATATTGAGATGAAAGGAGAGTAAGAGTTGGTGAAGTTGAACCACTTGTCAAAGTCACCAGCTGGAGGATCCAGATAATACTAGTTTTAATCCCAAGCTCTTTACTAGCATACCATGCAGAAGGAGCAAACAGAAGACTTACTATCCACAGTATGGTGATGCCAAAATAGTTGACACACTACGGCACTTTTTCTGATTATTCCAAAGTACCAACAGTCATTGGAAAGTGTATGTATGAATGAATGGATAGTCTCATCTATCTAGATAAATCTATCTATCTAAAATAAAGGCACCAGATACACAGCTACACAATCTGCATATATACTGAAAAATGTGGTATGTACATGTGCATGTGAAAAAGAACATGTGTCTGTATAAGCATGCATATAGACATTAAAACAAGAAACAGAAGGGAAGGAAAAGCAAGGAAGGAAGGAAAGAAGGAAACCTATTGGACTGAAAGTCACAGATGGGAGTGGTAATCCAACTCTGTATCATTAGCAATGACTGGATAGTGTTTTATATCATTGTTTTCTGTAGCAGAGATTTTGGAAAGTTTTAGTTATCAAGAAAGACCCATACCCCTCCTACTAGACAAGGGCTCCAACAAGCCATTTGTGCAGTGATGGAAATACGAAGTTAAATAATGAAGACGTACTCCAGCTGTGGGGAAGAAAGCAGGGCAGCCTTTTAAAGTATTCCCTTAGTATTGGCTGCAGAGAGGAAGGAGCAAAGAATATGTGCCTTCCATTCACACAGCAGATGTTCCCATGAACAATCACTTTCAAGAAAGCTCTGTTTGTCTGCAAGATAATTATTGTTGAGTTTAGAGTCTTAATAGCCATGGAAGCAAAGTCCTGCAGGAGGGAAAGCTGTCTATTGCTGTGACAAGGCATGACATTTAGTCTTGAGGGACCCCACTGTATTGGACATCTTATGAGCCACAATAACCCACCTGCTCCAGTCATCCCATCTCCCAGGGGTCCCTTACTGTGTGGCTCACAACACAGGGACTATGATACTCAGCTGTTCATATTAAGGAACCGTATTCTCTGCTCCTTCAGATATCTATTTAAAATGACTTGGGGCTTATATGTCTTGTACCAATAGGCATTTTGAAACACCAGGACTTGGTTGTAATCTTTATTTTGTGATCTGACCACAGAGGAATAGTGTCTCAGGTCAAGTTTCCTAGGAGCAGAAACCAAGACAAGAATGTGCAGCACTTGATGCGCTTATAAAGAGACCGATCTAAGTGTCAGAATGATGGCAGAAGAAGAAGAAAAAGGAATTGAGTCAAGATGTCATTTTAAGTCCTTTTTGACCTGTACAACCCGCTAGAGCCTAAATCACTCCATGTTCTTGCCCCACGAGGGGTTGGAATGTTGCTTCTGAAGAGATGTAACTCTCACAGCAAATGCTGTGAGACATTAGCAGTCAGCACTCATAAATGCTGGTGTTGAGCATATAGCTGCAGACCGAAGTGCAAACATAGTGAAGGGAGAGGCAGGAAATTGCCTTCCCACTCAGCTCTTTGTGATAGCTCTAAGCCAGTATATTAAATTCACTACAGACTATAGTATCTCATTGGATACATATAATGACTTGGTAAGATAGACCAGGTGGATGTGAACGCTCTTCAGAACTGGCTCCTACTTTGTAGAGATGAGACGGTTCTCAGCAAGACCGAATCACTAGATAGATACAGCCAGCTTATGTAAGAGGAGTAGGAACCAGAGCCTAGGGCATCCTGACTGAGTTTTACGCGTTTCCTGCTCTCTGTCTCTCTCCGTCTTACCTAGTAAAGGTATACAGGTGATAGAAAGACGACAGGCAGGACAGAAGACATACACCAGTGAGGCAGGGTGGGAGAAAGCAGGGTGGGTTCACTGAAATGGATTACTGGGGGAATCACATGTGTGATGGGTTAGGATGTGAATTTGTGACAGTTTTCGTGCTAGTGCAACAGTGGCACAAAGCTGGTGTGACTATGTATCCAATATCTGATTGGGTTTAAGGTCCACTCCTCAAGACAGAACCCACTCCTGACATTGTTTAGGTGGTCAATAACCTGGCAGTAGATAAGCCAGGGATCTGGGAGAAAACCAAAATACTATGTATGGCTCTGTTAAAGGAACATAGCAATAAAATGACTCCTAACAGCATTCCGCCATATTCAGAGATCAATGCCTTGCTTAGCCATCATCAGAGAAGTTTCTTCCTGCAGGAGATGGGAACAAATATAGAGACTCGGAGCTAGACAATATGCAGAGTGAGAGACATTGGAACATTCAATCCTAAAATAAGATGTCTCTATCAATTCCTTCCTCTCAGGGCTAAGGGACCACTGCAGAAGAGGAGACAGAAAGGTTGTAAGAGCCAGAGGAGATGGAGGGCACTAAGGAAATGAATCAAGGTATTCTAAACACAGCACAACCCATGCACAAATGAATTAACAGAGACTGTGGCACAGGATCTGTACCATATGGGGTCCTAGCGCTGAGAGTGGAAGTGGACAAAGCCTACTTAGTTTTCTTCAAGAGAGACTCAACTGGGTGTACAAACCACTCATAAAGCCAGACCCCATTCCTGATAGTAAGTGGCTAAAATGAATTTAATGGCATTTTTGTAGGTTCTTTGTCTCATAATGATTTGTCGGGGCTTTTCGCTGTTGTTTTTTGCAAGTTCTTTGCATATATATTATGGTTTTTAGTTTTGTGTTGTT
>CABHPQ010153596.1:3824-32040 GCA_902168405.1 Peromyscus aztecus | reverse complement strand
TGAATTTTTTATTTTCTGCTCAAATAAAAAAAAATAACCTGCTTTAGTTTCTTGAGCAATTGCAACAGACATGTTTTGGAAGAAGTTACGCACAGAGGCAGTAAATGAGGGAGGAGAGAGAATTGGGGACTCTTACGACGTCCCCTTCTCGGGCAGGAGGAGCCAGCCTTGGCTGAGCTGGAAGTCTGCAGTTCCTCGACGCTGCAGGAATGTGTGGAGCTGCAGAGATGCTGAAAGCTCTCCAGCTCAGAGTTATGAACAGGCATCTAGGGACCAAGGGACTGAGGACAGAGGGCCTTTGCTTGAGAGATGGGGCCCTTTCTTTTCCCAAGTCGAATGGCATTTTCTCTATTATAAAAGCCACCACAGGCAAGGAGAGAGGAGGTGGGGGGTGGGGGTGGGTGGATCTGAGGTAGTCATGTTCCTGGAGAAGAAAAAGAGCCTTCAGTATGAGAGTGTGGTAAGGTATGTGTGGCCAAGGCCGTATATGTACGATTATGTTCACTTGGCCCTTGGTGTCTGTGAACTCTTCATCTATGGCTTCAGCCAATCTTAGATCAAAAGTTGCATCTGTCCTGGGCATGTACATTTCCCTGTTACTACCTAACAGGATAATAGCTACATACATGGCATGTACATTGTAGTGGGTGTTATGAATCATTGATGACTTAAGGGACACAGGAGGATATAGGGAGGGTATGTGCAGAAACCCCTCCATTTTACATAAGGGTCTAGGAAGTGTTGGCAGTGGTGGTAGTATGTTCTAGAGCCAATACTTCCACCGTGAGGACCAATTGTAACAAGAAGTAGGCGCAGAGTTTGGGAAACCTGTGTCTTCAGGAAAAACAGTTTCTGAATCAGCCAAGTTAGAGTGGGATGTGTAACACAGAAGAGATGTGGATGTAAGGACTGAGTATCACTGTCGCCTGGAAAATACGAAGAGGCTGGAAGTAGCAACCATCAGGCTTCCCAGCCCTAAAGGGAGTGACATCCCTAAAGGAGCATCCTGAAGTGTTTACAGATAGGATGCAGGATGTCTGTGTGGGATGGGGTGGCAGGGGGTCAGAGCGGCTGGAACAATTCTTAAATTTGGAAAAGATCACCAGGGAGACAAGGCTTATGGTGCAATTAATTCTTCCTGCTTTTTTTATGTATTTGGGATTTCCCATGAGAACATCTGGGGAAATAAAAATTAAAGGCAAAGAAACTTTATTTTAGAAAAATCAAGTGCCAAGGGCTCTCACTGGCCTCGACCCCGCTGGGTCGAGCACTTAGAGCAGCAGACAGAGCAATTGGGACTCTCTTGTGTTAGCCATCAGTCACATTGAAACTGTCACCAGTGGAGGTCAGCACCACCCTGCCGCAGTGCCCTTCACCCTGGAGCTTGTGGGTGGCATTGGTTACTCTGTTCTCTTACTTTTCCTCAAGGCTCCAAAGGCAATAAACACTGACTTATCTCTCCCAGGCAGTCTGGTGACATTTTCTTCATGTTCTGTGTATTCCTTTTGCTAATATACTTGGGACTTATTTGGAACAAACCTGTCTAATGACTTCCTCCTGGAAGCAGGATTTCCTTGGGCTTATATCACTCCTCCTTGCAACTCTCCCAACGGCCTGAGATACATCGGAGTGGAAAGTTCTCAAGAACAAATGCGGCAGGCTAGGGAAACAGAAGCATATGATCAAAAGAAGAAACCATAAAGAGAATATTTATTCCCCTAACTACGTCAAAATGGATCCTTGCAGCAGAGGAATGCCAGAGACAGCGGATGACTGCAAGGGAGCAGGCTTTTCCAGACACCGCAGGGCAGCTGCAGGAACTGACAGCGGCTGTGACAGCATGCACAAGACCTATGCAAGCTCAAACCAGCTCAGACCAGTCCAAACTCCAGCATGGATGGGAGGTGGCACAAAACCCTACCCCTAGCTGAGGAGCCATTGGCAACTGATGGCTGCTGGAAGGGCGAGTGTAGATGTAACCAACCGTCTTATAAATAAGAAACACAGAACCAATGCAAAGAAGAAAGCCAAGAGGTCAGAGCTAAGAGCCAAAACCTTACCCTTCCTCCTGCAGTGGTCCTACCTCTCAGAAGGAGCCGGTACTTACTGTGTTAAAGTCTTTATAGAGTCTCTGTTCTGCCTTCTCATTGGTTGTAAACCCAGCCACAGGACTGCCTCATTACGGCCTGTCTGTATAGACCTCCAGGTGTTCTATGGTTGGTATTGAGATTAAAGGCATGTGTATCCAATGCTGGCTGTATCCCTGAACACACAGAGACTTACCTAGCTCTGTCTACCAAGTGCTGTGATCACAAGCGTACACCACCACTGCCCTGCTTTCCTATGGCTTGCTAATAGCTCTGACCCCCAGGCAACTTTATTTATTAACATACAAATAACATTTTGGTACAAAAGAAAATATCACCATAGGGGAGTGTTAGTTTTCTTTAAGGTATGGCCCCAGGTAGGTCTCATGCTCCAATGGATGGCCTGCACCCAAGAGTATGTGGGCAATACAACGGGACTCCGTGGGTTTAGAAAAAAGTGAGGGCAGGTGGGGAAGGGAGGGTTGGTCTGGGAGGAGTTAGAGGAGGGGCATGCATATTACCAAAATACATCATGAAATTCTCAAAGAATTAATAAAATGGCATTCTGCATAAAAGAATATGAAGTAAAAGCAGATTTAAGAAAACATTTGTAGCATGTACAATGAAGGAAGGTCATAAGAATTATATTATTGATATGCATGCATGGTTCAGTATATATCAATATGTGCATAAATTGGTGTTTAGCCTGTACACACACACACACACACACACACACACACACACACACACAGGCGTGCATGCATGTGTATCTTCACCATGAAGGGATACAAACATGATAAATACTCCAGTGAGAAATCTGAGAAAAAAAAAAGGGGGGATAAGCCAAAATGACACACAAAAACATTTAACTTTAGTGGTAACCAGATACATGGGGTAAGAAATATACATGTTGAAAACCATGGATACCCCTCTCCCCATCAAATTGGAAAGAAAGAAAATGCAAGGGCCGGTGAGATGGCCTGGTGGATGAAGGCACCTGCCACCAAGTCTGACTTTACTGGGAAGGAGAAGAGTTACCCCTGCAAGTTGTCCTCTGGCCTCTACATATGTGTGGAGAAAGTAAAGCTTTAATTGAGCTTAAGGATTTTCAACTCTGTCTTGAGGAAGCTGGGAGAGGTTTTATCATGGGAAAAAGTCAACTTTGGCTTTTTGCCGCCTAAGTAAAAGACAGTGTGGAGATGTGAGGCTGAGAAGTCATGGCAGTCAAGAGGCAAGTCTGGACAACGATGACTAGGTGGCGACACTGGGCCCAGGTGAAGCCTGGTGTGGAGTCACGTTGATAGAACTGGATGAACTGTGTGGGGCTGAGAAGGCGTCCAGAGTGATTTCACCCACACAAAGGCATCAAAAGCACCCAGTGGAAGAAAGACTGTTTAACAAATGGTCCTGGCAGAACTGGGCATGCCCCACAGAAGGAATGAAATTAGATCAACAGCTCTCATCCAAGAGAAACAGCAATTCAAAGTGGACCAAAGTCCTTGATTTAAAATGTGAAACGCCAGAACTGCTAAAGGAGAACATAGGGAATGCATTTCAAGTCATAGGTGCAGTCAAGAATGTTCTGGACAAGACTCCAGTAGCACAGGCAATTGGCCCAGGAGTCAACACATGGGATGGCATGAAATGAAAATGTCTCTCCACAGCAAAGAAAACTACCATCGGAGCAAACACACAACCCACAGAATGGGAGAAAATTTTTGCTGTACTTCAGACAGGAGGTTGATGTCTACAATATATAAAGAACTGAAAGAATTAAACAATAAAAATGAAACAACCCATTGAGAAATGGGATCATGGAATGAACAGACAGTTAACCAAACAGGAAACAGAAATGGACAAAAATAATATTTTAAAAAGCCTTCAACATCCTTAACCATCAGGGAAATGCAAATTAAAACCACTTTGATAGTTCCATCTCACCCCAGTCAGAATGGCTCACGTCAAGAAAATGAATGACAGCAAAAGCTGGCAAGGACGTAAGGATGGGGGACCCTGAATCACCGCTGGGAGGAGTGTGGAAGTGTTTCTCAAAAAAACTTAAGACAGGACTATGATATGACCTGGATATAAATACCTAGAGCACTCTATAACCTACCACAGAGATGCCTGCAGCTCCATGCTTACTTTTGCTATATTCGCAATATCTAGGAAATGGAACCATCCTAGATGTCAATCAATGGATGAGTGGATAATGAAAATGTGGCAGATATAATAAATGGTATATTACTCAGATGTTTAAGAAAAATGAAATCTGCAGGAGATGGATGGATCTGGAAAGTATTATGTTACGTGGAGTGACCCAGACTCAGAAAGACAGTAATCACACATTCTCATGTGTGGATCCTGTACCAGTTACTTGTCTGTTGCTGTGATAAAGGCCACAACCAAAGCAATTTAAAGAAGAGAGAATTTTAGCTTATGGTTCCCGAGGGATAAGAGTCCATCATGGTGGGGAGGCAGGCCACAGACAGCAAGCACGGCCAGAGCAGGAAGCCGGGAGCTCGCATCCTTTACTGCAAGCACAAAGCAGAGAGAAAAATAAAAACAAAACAAAACAAAACAAAAACCAAGTGGCATAATGCTTTTCATTTCGAAGCCTGCCTCCAATGACATACTTCCTCTGTAGCAAGGCCACATCACCCAAATCTCTCCAAACAGTGCCACTAACTAGGAACCAAAATGCTGAGACTGTAGGGGACATCTCATCCAAACCACCATAGATCCCGACTTTTAATATTTACAGTATGTAATAAAAGGATGTGAGAATAGATGCAAATTGAAGCCAGACAGGTGAAAAATACCACAATGAAACTACTACCTTGTTTGCTAATAAAAACTAGATTCCAGCCTCGATTGTTCTGAAGGGAAAATTCAGGAGGAACAGAAGTAAGAATCTCGATCTTTAGAACATTCTTGCACTTCACCTTTAGAAAGCCAGGCCAAAGGAAAGGGATGAACACTTCCCCACGGACACTTGTGTTCGGTACCTCTTGTGGCACCATGCGCTCCCATCGCAAGCACGATCGAGACAGTGCTCTGCCCAGCAAATTCACCCTTCATCACTAACAGAAGGGCAGGAATTCGATGATGACAGAGGTAGACCATAACAAATCCAATCTCCTCTCCAAAGCATAGTTTATGTCTTTAAAATTTTAACTCTTTTTTTTTTTTTGACAAATCGTAACTTTATATGTTTACAGGGCATAATGTGATGACTTGATATCAGGTTACGATACAACATGATTAATTCAAGCCAATCAGTATATTTATCACCTTGCTTACCTGTGATTTTTTAAAAAAAATTATGTATATGCATATGTGTCTGCATGTATGTGCATGTAAGTATAGTGCCCACAAAGGCCAGAGGAGGGCATTGGATCCCCTGGAGCTAGTCACAGGTGGTTGTGAGCCATCTGACATGGTTGCTGGGAACTGAACCAGGGTCTTCTGCAAGAACAACAATTGCTCTTAGCTACTGATCCATCTTTTCAGCCCCCATCTTTTTTTTTTTTTTTGATGATAGTACATGATCTCACCTAGATGTAGAGTCTTAAAAAGGGGAACTCCTAGAAATAGGGTGAGTGCTCGTTTCGGAGGCTACAGTGGAGGGAGCGAAGAGGAGGACAATGGGGAGTTGTTGATCAGAGGGCACCAAGTTTTAGACAGTCGGGAGGAATAGGTTTTGAGATCTGTTGCACAGTAGTGCAACTTCAGTAGTAAATAATGTAGTATACATTGCAAAATTTACTACAAGGATAAATTTCAAATATCTTCTATTTGCATCTTTTATGCCCTAATATTTCCTTAGACTGGAAGAGACCCTCGGCTATAAATGGGAAGAATAGGATAACAATATGCTAAAATGTCTCCCAGCTTATTAGAGAGATTTTTTTTTTCAATTTGAAATGACCACTTTGTGGAAGAGATGGAGCTGGCAAGCAGGTGGGCCTGGATCTAATCTCTCTGCGCTGAGAATTTTAATGGGTTCTCCTCTGTTCAACGCATGGCAACATCTGTGTGGGCCAAGAAGCAGTGTCTGGCTGTGTAAGGACTCTTTGTTTCCTTCATGGCTTACTTGGGGGGATCTTTCTTCTTCCAAAACACAATGCTGTTTTGCTTTCCAGCACCCTGGACCAGTAGCAAATTGTCACCTTGGAAATGAAGTACCAAGCAGAAAGGTTGCCCTAGCAACTGTTCATTACAAGATATAAAATGGGCCAGATAATTTTATCTTAGCTCTTTCAAAAAGACGAATTCATCACCAAGCCATACACAGAATAAAATTGCTTTAGCCATTTGATGAGCCTAGAATTCAGAGCTCTTTAGTGATAATTGCTTTTAAAAAAAGAGATTGAAATAATTTGGGAAGATTAGCCTGCATTATTGCAGAGCTGACAGCATCCATCATCATCATCATTATCATCATCATCATCACCATCATCATCATCATCATCATGTCTGTTATACCATCCCATAAAGCCTTCTGCCTTGTCCTCTGGGCTCTATGCATAGCTTTGTGCCTTTGCACACCATCTCTGTCATTTTTTCCTGGAGGACCATGACAAGGTCCCCAATCTATTCTATGATAAATACTTATCATGTACTAGGCTCTGAGAAAAGCATTTGATGTCGTTAAAGTGTCCGCCCTAAATCTTAGAGCAACCCATGAGGCATCTATTTATCTCATCATGCAGTTGATAGGAATATTAGCTACAAAGAAACCAGAGATGTTGTTTAAATCATATTTTCCTGCTTTCATATACAGGAGGATTTTAATATCCCCAGCGTTCAGGAGGCTAAGCAAGAGAATGGAGGCAAGTTTGTAGCCCAGCCTGGGCTACATGGTGAGGTCTAAGCCAGCCTGGGCTACATAGTGAGGTCTAAGCCAGTTTGAGCTACAGTGTGCGACCTTGTCAAAAACACACTAGCAAAGAAACCAGACACCCCAGCAAACAAACACCAAAGATAGGAGGATTGAACATAAAACTACTGATTGGAAAGTTTAAAAATTTTAAATGACAGCTATCACAAGAGCTATTTACATGTCCATCACAAAGAAAAATGAAACGATATAGATACAAGAAAAGAAGCCATGGAATGGCCAGACCTTTGTTCTGATCCATGCATACCCTTTTGTTCTTCCCTTGGGTTTTAACCACAGCGAGGTCAAACTAAGCATAGCAGAGTTTTGTGCCTCTGTAGTCACTCAGGTGTCCCTCAACATCACTCAATGCCAGCAAAGGCTTACTGACTTTTGCTGTTTCCAGTTTAGAGCTAAAATGTGAACAGCAATCAATACCACAGTAACACACATTCATGGGTTTTGAATGATCTTATTGACACACCACTTTGCCAGTCAGTTCTGTGGCCTCGTCTTCACTTTCTTCAGAGCTTACAGAAGTTCCATTTGAAGAGCATACCTTTAAGATTCAATACTCAGCAGTTTCAACAACTGCGATTTCTAGAACACCATTGTATCCATATTCAGAAATATGTCCACGTGAGACTCACAGAGCCCTGCATTTTCATTAGACACATCCCATCAGAGTTTTTCCTTGCCGAGTTTGGCACTGAGTGCTGAGATATTTATTGGAAAACACTGAAATTCATAAATTTGGTCTAGGTTAAACAGTGAAATTTATAATCGTCAATTTCACACTGTTTTCTCAATTTCACATTCTGGGGTTACTTCTAATGTCATCAGGTAAATTCTTTCTGATTTATGTTAAAAATAATAGCTGTGTACATAACTACACATAATATTTTCTTTATTAAGCATCTGCTCTGAACATGTTTCCATGTAATGATGGTTTTTGGATAAATTTTAATAACATTTACTAATATGACTTGTAGAGCGGAAGACATGAATTGCTCTTCCTAGAGGACCTGAGTTTGGATCCCAACATGCATGTCAGATGGCTCACAAGCTGCCTATGCTTCCAGCTTCCAGAGACCTGACGCCCTCTTCTGGCCTTCATGGGCACCTGCACACACGTGCACATACCCAGCACAGACACGCAGGCTTTCACATAATTAAAGCTTGAAAAATATCTTTTTAAAATAACATGTTAAACTGTGACAACATATTGAACTGTTCCTCCCATCTTGGAACAGCTTACATGGAGTTCTGAGAGTATTCATTTCCCTTTGTCTTTCTGATGTCACTTAAGAAACAGTAGCATACACACATAAAACAAATAAGAACTTGACCTTTTCTATTACTGTGAAAGTGACATGGTTTCATTTCAATATTCAATTATTTTACCATGTTTGAATGAAAAAGTAATAACGCTCTTAAAAATATTTTTCACATTACTCATATTCAGTAAACCTCTCCCCCAACTGATAAAGTCCTCATTTGTCCCAATTTCTAACTCAACAAATTTGACATAATATTAACTTTATATTTTACAATATATCAAACCCGCTAAAAAATGTTTTGAGCCTCTGTTTTAGTCTTTCATGTTATTCAATAAATATTATGCATATATTTATTAATGTTTATATTTAGTACATTTATTATTCCAACAATTTATTATTGTGTGTGTTATGGGGGGTAGGGCACATGGGTCACAGTGTACATATAGAGGTGAGAGGCGTAGACTGTGGAGTAGATTCTCTCCTAGCTTTACGTGGGTCCTAGTGAATTGAACTTACGTGGACAGGCTTACACAGAAACTGCCTTTACTCACTGGGCCATTTCACTGACTCCCAATAAGCAATACTTACAAAAACCAAATAAAGAGGTCTGGAGCGATGGCTCAGCAGTTAAGAGCACTGGCTTCTCTTCCAGAAGACCTGGGTTCGATTCCCAGCACCTACATGCTGGCTCACAACCATGTGTAACTCCAGTTCCAGAAGATCTGACACCCTCTTCTGGTCTTTGCTGGCACCGGGCTCACACATGGTGCACAGACATACATGCAGACAAAATGCTCATACATATAAAATATAGAGAATTACAGCTTAATGGACAATTTAGTTTGCCATATAGCAAAAACTGCAATTAAATGTATTTGTCTATAAAGGAATTGAGTGAAAACATATGTAGAGAATCCCTCTGTTATTGCTGGCAGAGAGTGAGGATAAATTCTGTTGTTGTTGTTGTTGTTATAGTAGTATTTTCATGAAGCTGTTTTCCAGTTAATGGTCCAAGGTATTACATATAAGAGTGGGAAAATTATAACTATCAGTGCAGTTTTGCCCATCTATAAATTCTAGAAATTTCTACCGCTATGGTCTATCTCTCTCTATATCCATTTCTCTATTCCCCCTCATCTCCACAAACCACACCCCACATACCCGTCTAATTCACCTCTCTTGTCACTAAGAGGTGGTTATTAACATAAATTAGTGAGGACTCTAGTTTTGCCTCAGAGAACTAAAGTAGATGGTGCCTTGGGCTTCCTCTTGTTACCAAATATTGTCTGGAAGGATTCCCCCCGCTGAGTTAGAAACATACTAAGGAAGTCATTTTCAAGGGGGCTGCGATCACATGCCTCTATCCCCTCCCAAACCGAGCCCTCAGCTTCCTCATGAACCCCACTGGCTCCTCCCAGATGCTCGGCAGCCTGACTGTGACCCCCTAAGTCCTGGAATGTCCCTTGTGACACTAAGCTTGACATCATAAAGAGAGCACATCATCTGGCCTCCAAGTAACCACCATGTTGTAAAAACTAAGACCAAGGACTGAAGGTGTGTGGAGTATGCCTTTGTGTTTCCCTAATCCTGCGAGCAGGAAGGAAGGAGGAGGTGTGCACAAGTCAAATTTGAACAACTGCGCTCGAGTCCATGATGGCCATGCAAGACATGAAATCTAAGTCTACCAAAGAGGGAAGTACAATATGAATTTGCCTTTGGTTAAGTAGGTGAAGTCAAGAGGCAAGATTTTGTCTAAGCATTTTTTTAGTACCGATTTATCATTGAACCCTAAGCAATGTAAACTAGGAGAGACACATAGAGACTTCCAAAGGGGTACTTTCCTACCAGGATACAGAAAACGTAAATGTCTTTCATCTTTGTTGGCATTGATTTTTTTTTCCTGTCAAGTTTTGTTAGTGCTCTATTTTGAGGGAAGATTTTTTTTTCTTTCTTTTTTTCCTTCTTTTTATTTTATTTTATTTTATTTTATTTTTTTTACAAACTTATGCAATCCTCAGTTTCAAAGCCCAGGCATTTCACCTTTAACCCCCTGTTCTCTTTCCTTCCCTTTGAAAGGAGTGTTCAGGAGCCACATGCTGACTCTGTGTGGTTTATAAGTAGCTGGTTGAACTCCGAAGCTTTTAACTTCATGCCTTTCTCTTCCATTTTATAAATCTTTGCCTATTTTGCTTATGTGTGTCCTAATGCTTTAATTCTAGAGTGCGTATATATAGTTTAAAAGAATTAAACAGTAAAATCATTAAAGTCTTGCCTACCTCCTGTAATTTCCAAGTTTTAGATTTAACTACTTTTGCTCACTTAAAACTCAGTGTTATACATGTTTTAGACACTTTTTTTGTTGGTTGGTTTGGTTTGGTTTGGTTTTGGTTTTTCAAGACAGGGTTTCTCTGTGTTGCCCTGGCTGTTTCTGGATCTCACCCTGTAGACCTTGAACTCACAGAGATCTGCCTGCCCCTGCCTCCCGAGTGCTGGGATTAAAGGCATGTGCCACCATTGCCTGGCTTATTTTAGACACTTTTAAAGGTAGCTAAGGAATTGCAAGTAATGTAAAGACCCCCATGTCATCTTTTTTGATTAGTTCCCCTCCCCCCTTCCTCAGAGGTAATCCTTAACCTGAGTTTTTGCATATGCCTCAATACAAAAATACTAAACCATGCTTCTAACCTAAAACTATACTATTAAAAAAATATTCAAAATGGTGCAACCTTTATTCTGGGGACTGAAAGTGGAACTTGGGAGGCCAGGCTATTGTCACATCTTAAGACATGTTAGCAGCTGAACCTTTGAATTGGCTGCAGACTATCCCTTCCCTACTGTGAGAGCTGACCCAGCGAAAAAGATCCTTAACAACCGCACCCTCTGCACAAGGCCCAGACCCTCCCCATCCCCCAGATCACACAGACAGACTGAGTCTGGCCCTTCTCTTATCAAACAGCTCGACTTCAGCCAGCACCAATCACAATTGTTAACAAATGGTGTCCTTCCAACTTTTTTTGCAGTTTAATGCTTAGATACAGTCACCATTTAGGAAGCCTCTGCACGCACACTGCCAGATGTTGCTTCGTGTGTGACCTTCCTCTTTGATTCTAGTCTTTTGACATTTCTATTACTACATATTGGAGCTTCTCAATACCTATCCAGATACCCCTCTCTCATCCCATTTATCTGTGTTCTTGTCTGTGGGGGAAGTCCTTACATGTCACCTGCTTCACAAGGTCTTTTTAATTGATTATGCCTAGTTTCAACTTCGTTCTATCCATGAAGATCATTTCTTTATTTCAGTTCCAATGTCATTCTTCCAAGATTCCAGAAAAATTAGCATCCACCTCTTCTTAGAAATTCAGTAAGTTCTTGTATGTCTTGGAGCAGCCTAATTGACACCAAACAATAGGTTCTTGGTTGAGTGCAAAACCCCAAACGAGCACAGCTAAGAAAGAGAGAGGAATGATTTCTTCCTTGCAGTAGATAAAGGCAATGTAAAAGGTATTTATACACCGATACCCTCTCAAGGCTTGGTCCTTGGTTGTGAGGCTATGTGAATGTCCCTTCTTGCTAGTCAGTACCTTCTTCCAAGGAGGAGGGACCCTCAAGGCTAACCTCTGTCACTGAGCCCAACCTGGACCCTTGGTCTCCAAAGCACCCATAGACCCACTTACTTCTAGGAGCTGGGCTCTCACTGCTGTGTTATCACTGGACACAGAGCCAGCAATCCATAGCGTCACCCTGATTCACCTGTTTACATTTCTCTTCAATTTTTTTTATAACTAAATCCATATATAGTTTCCTTCTTCTTTCTTTTTTGTGCAATTTTAGAAGCCAGGGAACATAACAGCATGGACTGCATCACCTTGATTGAAAGTAAAAAGTAATTTCTTGGGGCCTGAGAGCTGGCTCAGTGGTTAAGAGCACTTGTTGCAGCCGGGCAGTGGTGGGTGGTGCATGCTTTTAATCTCAGCACTCAGGAAGCAGAGGCAGGCAGATCTCTGTGAGTTGGAGGCCAACCTTGTCTACAAAGCGAGATCCAGGACAGGCTCCAAAGTTACACAGAGAAACCCTGTCTCGAAAAAACGAAAAACAAACAAACAAACAAGCACCTGTGGCTCTTGCAGAGGACCTGGATTTAATTCCCAACACCCACATGGTAATTCCTAACCACCCATAACTTTGGTTCCAAGGGATCTGATGCCCTCTTCTGACCTCCATAGACACCAGGCATGCATGTGGTGCACATACATACAAGCAAAACATAATTATGTATAATCATATATATATATATATGAGTTTCTATATCTTATTGCCTACTCTTACCAACTTGATAGAAGCTTCTAGAAATAACACTCAGTTATGACAAGGGTTTCCTGAAGCAATTCTGAGTTTTCTTCTGTTGATTTTGTTTTGTGGTGGCGATTTTCAAAATGTATAGCTCTTAAAATTGAAAGGGAAAGGTTGGTAATTGTATCTTTTATTCTTTGAAGACCTACCATAGTCTGCTTTTCTACACTTACAATGTGGTTTTTATAGTCAGAAGAGCACGTATCCATGTAAGACACATTTGGAGGCTGGTGTGGACCTATCCAGTGACACTTTGCTCTCTGTTGACATTGCTGTGCAGGTGTCCCCTCTAGCACACGTGTGCAGTGACACCAATAAGATGGTATTAATTAACCCCCAGGGAGTCAAACTCGATATCTACAAGCAAAATGTGGAGCAGGCCATTAAATCCTATGAAAAGTGAGTATGCTTCCCAAATGCTCCCCACAGATAATCGGGTTTGGCTTCTTTTCTCTCGGGTTGGCTTAGATTGCTTCATCCGAAACAGCGATTTTTCAAATGGCCCGGTATCAACACACAGTGACAACTCATGGCGTGGTCCTCCCGGGTGCTTGGGTTAGGCTCCTGCGCTGATCTTTCCAACAGTTTCCCATAAACCACCTTCCCATCCTCAACTCTGTAGAAATCTTGTGCTTCCAGGAAACCTTCAAAGTTTTCCTCTTAATGCAGTGAATTTGATCACACTGGCACCTAACATGATGTGGTCAGGCCTCTGTTATTTGAAGAATAACTAACAAATGCCACCGCAGAGGCACAGCCACTTCTCCTGCTCAGCTCCCTTGCCCCACCCCACCCCCACCCCCGAACGAAAATAATCAGGAAAGCAAACTGTCTGACCTGAACTTGGGCAGATTTTGCTTTCTTGTCACGTTCTCCAAATACAAAACCAGTGTGCACACAGAATTTACACGATCTTGGGTATTATGAAAACTCCACAAGTGATTTCCAGTATGTGGGAGGGTATGTCTTGATTACATGCAAATGCAATAGCTTTTGACATACAAGAACTGAGTGTCCATGACCCTGATAAATCTGTAGCCATTAAAGGGGCTACCAGTCCCCCATGAACACTGAGGGCTAACTCTATAAACATAGATTATGGTTTACATGTTTTTGTATCAAGATGATGATTATGTTGACTACAGAGAGGAGACTACACTCAGACAGTTCAAAAGGTGGAGCCTTTCCTCCGTGACAGGTGGCCTGGCTGTCACCCTTGCCCATGACCTACACACCTGCCTAGAACTAGCCCTTAGTGTACACACTTAAGGGACCTCTGAAGGTGCCCAGCTTCTTTGGGAAGCTTACTCCAGATTCTGGAAGCTCCGCAGCTGGGTTTTAGTTACCGACATGTGAGACGTGATAAGTAAATTAGCATATAGAGGTTAGTGATGTGGTCAGGCCTCTGCTGTCCCAGCCATCATAACTCAGGGTGGAGTGGGCCAAGTGTGTACTCAGAGCCCAACTCCTGCCCACAGGGAGCCACAGCTAATCCACAGAAAGGTCTTTCCCCACCCCTGCATGGCTCTCCAATCTTCTTCACATCAGTCTCCTTCACTGCCCTCCTGTAAGGACTGGTACCCCCTCATGTGAGCCCCATCAGTGGTCTATATATAGAGTCGTCAGCCACAGGTGAGATCCCTTATCCAAAATGAAAGGGTCAGGAGAATTTCAGGTTTTCTACTGTATCTGTATTTATGAATATGCATAAAATTGGATGCCCTTGGAATCGAGCTCAAATCCAAACATTCTCCCCCCCCCACACACACTATTTGAAATAATTTCATGCCAGAAACAAAGCTGTATGGCATGGGTGAGATTTCCTACTTGTCACATTGGCACTCACAAAAGTTGGGATTTAGGGTGTTTGGGGATTAGGGATGCTCCACTTGTTTTCCTGCATCTTTCTGTCCTCCATCTTTATCTTGGTAGCAAGAGGACCTATCCTGAGCTTCCTCCTCTCCCTAGGTCTGGTGCTTACAAGAAGCCCTCCCTTTAAGGGAATGCTATTCTGCTGTCCCTCAACTGGCCCTTTTTCCTAATGGCCTCCTCAGAGAGGACTCTCCACACCCCCTCTAGTCACTCCCCTATTGTGCTCTTTCTCGTACTCTCAGCTACTGCCCTGGCATTCTGTAGCTCCTTGACATTCTGGTCCACTAGTGTATGGCTGGGCCAGCTTTGTTTCCCCTTTTGTCTAGTTCTATCAGAGGCCTGTGCACTTGACTATTTGAAATTCGTTCGAATTTGATGCATTTCCAGTTTAGTTATTAAAATGCTCAAATTTGATTTGGGTATTCAAATGCAATAAAATTCCATTCAAATTCTAATGTAGTTTGTTTGAATAATTCAGATATTTGAGTGCTGTAATCATTTGGTCTGCAAACATCTGGTACAGAGCCACAGGTTAGAGCTTGGAGGTCAGGCAGGGCTTGCATGTTTTGTCCTTAGCCCCGACCAATGCTTACTTTTAGGCAAGTGTGTAACGTTCGTGAGAGCAGGTGACTTGTTTGCAGAACCCCCACCACAGGGCTGTTGGGAGTATTGTACAGATCACACGTAAGAAGCATTCCACGTGGATCTGCCTTCCATCCCGAATCTGTTCATCCTAAAATAACCATGACTATGTGCAGCACAGTAGTTCCTTGGCCGACATTTTCCGAGGGTTTCAGAAAGGAAGGAGACCCTATTCCCAGGCAGAACAACACTCCTTGAGAAAAAAGCCAAAGCACAGAGTAAGTGATTTGTCCCTGCAAGTAACTCTAAGAAACTCTTTTGCTAATGCTAGAAGAGTATTGTTGCTGCACATTGAACAGAAACTCCTAAAAGTTCCAAACCTCAGATGCACCAGACTCCAAAATTTTTGAGTGCCTGTAATGATACCTCATATGGTAAATTCCATTCCTGATCCCATGTGAAAGACCACAGTTAAAATGTTGGTGCATTCGCTAATAATTGTGCATAAACTTATTTCTGGGCTGTGTATATAAGGCAGATAGGAAAGCTAAATATATTTTGTGTTTGGACTTGGGTCTCATCCTTATGATATCTCATTAATGTACATGCAAATATTCAAAGTATAAAATCCCAAACATTTATGGATAAGAGATATTCAACAGAGCTGGGCAGTGGTGGTGCATGCCTTTAATCCAAGCACTCGGGAGGCAGAGACAGGCAGATCTCTGTAAGTTTGGGGCCAGCCTGGTCTACAGAGTGAGTTCCAGGACAGGCTCCAAAGCTACAGAGAAACTCTGTCTCTAAAAACCAGAGAGAGAGAGAGAGAGAGAGAGAGAGAGAGAGAGAGAGAGAGAGAGAGTCAACTTGTACTTTTAGTAATAATAATTTTTACATTAATGATATTAGCTTTAGTATGGCTGATGTTTAATATTTAAGTTTATTCATTTAATTAATACTGGGTTTATTGCTTTGGTGTGTATGTTAAATTATTTAATAGTAGTATTAATAGTAACAATATTATACAGAACAAAAACTTCCTGAGCCTTTTAATTCAATAGTGCTAAAGAATTTTATTTGTAGAAATGTCATTCCCATTTTTGTATTTTATCACGTGCAACTTTCTCATCATGTGCAAATGATGAGTAATGGACAAATATACTGTCCCACATCCACTATCACTTCTGTGATGTTTTTCTCCAAAGTAAGCCAATGTCACTTTGAAAATAAATGGTATTATACATCCATAAGTCCATTCAAGCTAGGGATGACCAAGCAAACGGAAGTTCACAGGATGATACAAAGGAGCTATTTTAGACACAGCGTGCATGGGTGGATGGCCTTCTGTTCCAGTATTTCAAGAGTCTGGGCTTTGTGTTTCTGAACAAAAGCTTGAATGGTTCTAGGGCTGCTTGGATTCAGAAGCAGTATTTTTTTATAGCTTATCTTGATTGCCAAAGTCAAGGTCACAGTTCTGAAATCCACAGGAGAAGTCTCAGTTCTAGTCTGGCTCTGGGGCCGTGCTTCGACAACTCTGTTTAAGGTCTTCTCTTCCTTGCTGGTCCGATTTATGATGTGCCCAGTAGTTACACGTTGCTTTGTAGACAAGTCATTCCTTGCTACAGCTAGAGCCACAGCAACCCAGTGGATGCACAGGAGCAGCCAGGATTAAGGGGCTGGACCAGCTTCAGAAAGGCTCTCACATTCAGTGCCCTCCAGATGCCTCAGGGGAATGGTCGTCATGTACTTTTGGTGGCTTTGCCATAATCACCCCCACCAACTCAATAAAGCACTGAAATTTTACAAAACGTGGACAAGAGGGGACACAGATGTGATGAATATGTGCCTCTGGGAAATATTTTCTAAAGTATTGAGTTCTAATTCGATCCATGCTAGCTAATTGGACCCACTGGACCCACAGTACTAGAGGTCTCTCTGTGTTTCCAGGCTCACCCTTTTGATCCATCCAGAGGAAAGGAATACCTCAACAGGTACTCCTGATACTTTACATATATTTCTTCTTCATCCTCTCAAAGCCAGGGATGGGTGCTGTTAGCCTTGTTTTACCCCTGATAAAGCAGAGCTTCAAAGGATTCTGTCCAACAGGATCACATAGCAGCCTGGTGGGGCTGGGTGCTGAGCCCAACCCCAGATCTGTGTTGCGCTGAAGCCCTTTTCTGCCCTCCCAGCTCCCGCGCTACACTGAGTCAGCTTTCAAGTTTAGATGGAAGAGAGTGTTGAAGATATTTTAAGAAAAACACAGAAAACCAAACAGTCTTAGAAGTCCTGATCACTGTTACATGAACCAAGTGACTGAAGAAACCCAGTTTCCTTATGGAACCCAAAAAGCCAAAACCTTCCAGTAAGACCAAAGCACTATCTGGCCTACTTCTCTCTTCCTGACTCTGTGTTTGAAATCCTTTCATTTTATTTTTTATTTTATGAGTGTTTTGCCTGAATATATATGCCTATGCATGCCTGGTGCCTGTAGAGGTAACAAGAAGGCATCAGATTCCATGGAAATAAAGTTATGGATGGTTGTGAGCCACCATGTGGATGCTGGGAACTGAACCCAGGTCCTCGGTAGGAGCAACAAGTGCTCTTAACAGCCGAGCTATCTCTCCAGCCCCCCACTCTTTCTGACATTTTGCCATCATTTACAGAGTCTCGGCCAATGTTAGACACAGTCCACATGCTGTGCACAGACCAGCTCCCAGAGTCATCCTAACTGCACCAGGAGAGGATTCTCTTGTCATTCTGAGTTGATGGAAAAGTTGACTGTGTCCTAGCCCAAAGTCTCACAGGAACGGGAGAAGCTGAGGTCTGGGCCCCAGTACTGTGGCCTTTCTCCCATATGAGCCAGCCTTGTCTTGCCCTCCCAGCCCCTCCAGCCTCATGGTGGCCAAGCAGGACAGAACAGCACCTCCACCCAAAGTGTATTCTCTGCGTGCTGTGCTGATGCCAACTGGCCCCAGTCGTCAGAAGAGCACTTCCTGTGGAAGGCAATGTTCCCTCCTCCACAAGCTTTGCAGCCAACGTTCTGTCCCCGGCTGTCCACAAAGCCCGAGGTGATGGCGTAGTGTCACAGATTGGGCTGGATCCATGGAAAGAAGTGTCATTGACTGATGTAACAAAATTGTTACATATATGCGCGTGTATACACGCAAGGAAAAGAGCCACTATTCCAACTCCCTTTCCTCTTGGGCAGGTGGCTTCTCTCTGAGGATGTGGTCAGCGAGGGGCTTCTGTCCCCTGTAGCTGGAGAGCTTCTCTCCGGGTCCCGTCGAGCCCCGGCAGTCTAACAGCCCACTTATAAAATAAACACACAGACGCTTAAATTATTAACAAACTGTATGGCCGTGGCAGGCTTCTTGCTAACCGTTCTTATATCTTAAATTAACCCATTTCTATAAATCTATACCTTGCCACGTGGCTCGTGGCTTACCGGCATCTTCACACGCTGCTTGTCATGGCGGCGGCGGCTGGCAGTGTCTCCCTCACTCAGCCTTCCACTTCCCAGAATTTTCCTCTCCTTGTCCCGCCTATTTCCTGCCTGGCCACTGGCCAATCAGTGTTTTATTTACTAACCAATCAGAGCAACGTATTTGACACACAGAACATCCCACAGCAGTCCCCCCACTGACAGCTAGCCGGGTGGATGCTTAAGGTGTTTTGCCCGGCTGCCCATCTTTGTACTGCCATCCAGACAACAAGGTGGTTAGCCGGGATGATTTGTAGCATGAAGCCTGAATGTACGGCTTATGGCCTCCTTAGCTCCCTTTGCTCTCAGAATCCAGGCAGAAGAGTGTCTCCAGAAGGCTAGCTAAGAGTGGCTACATTTTCCTTAGGAATAAATCTGTAGCGCCCGAAACTTATCTTTTAAATTTAATTTGTATTGCATTTATCGTGTGTGCCTATGTGTGTGTGAGTGTGAGTGTGAGTGTGTGTGTGTGTGTGTGTGTATCATAACACACAATGCATATGTGGAAGACAACTTGAAGGGGTCAGTTTTTATTTTCCACCATGTGGGTCCTGGAAAGTCAAATTTGGCAGCAAGTACCTTTTCCTGCTGTACAGTCTGGCGGCCAATGAGAAACCTCCTAATGCAGAGATGAGGAGGACCAGCTTGCTTACAGCTTTTACTTGAGCTGTATAGACTTCCTTAGTGTTTGACACTACTCCCACCCACCCACAGGACTTCCTCAGTGATGCTTAGGAGGAAGATTTGCCTGTGTGATCTCTTTAAGTGGGTAACAATGGTGTGGTCCAATAATAGTTGGCAGCTGGCTTGGGCTTCCTTTTGCAATCCTTCTCAGAGCCTGAAGTCAGCTTTTTTACTTGAAACAAGTTATTGTTCCTAAATTATTGTTACTGTATTTTTTTTTTCAACAGACGCTTAAATAAAATTGTCTGGCGAGCTCTGTCTCAAGAGGAAAAAGAGAAGTAAGTCATTCCTATCTCCCTTTTGCAATGCCAAGGAAATTCACCTAACCAAAATCAACTATTTGAACTGTATGTTCCAGTGGTATTTGGAGTGTGCAACACCCCCAGACACTCATCACCCCAGGAAAAGAATACTACTTACCCATAAAGCAATTATTCCCTGTTACTCTCTTCTCCAGCCGCCGATGACTCCAGTCTGCTTTATGTTTCCATGAATCTGTCTGTCTGGATATATCATGTGAAAGAGAGCACACACGTGACACTTCTGTTTCTGTCTTCTGTTACTTAATGGGAAAATTCAATATTTGCAAAGTTCATGAAAATTGTAACACATATGCACATGTACACATACACATATGCATGTACTAAGGAAGTTATGTTACACACACACACACACACACACACACACCACTGGTTATCCACTCCCACTGATGAACATTTCAGTTGTTTCTGCTTTTTTTGACTGTTGTGAATAATGCTGCTGTACTCACGTGAGTGGACGTTTCGGGATGAACACGCTTTTACTTCTCTGACATATATAGTGAGGAGTTGGTTCATCACAGAGTAATTCTATGCTTCAACGTTTGAGGAGGCTCCAGGCTTGCTGCCAGCAGCCACACCACTTCACATCCCCCCCCATCTCTGTGGGAGCATTGCCCTTCTCACTTTCCCGTGTCCTCACCGTTGGCTGCTGGATGGGCGTGATGGTGGTTGCCCATAATCCTAGTGCTGGGGAGACTCATGAGTTTGCGACCAGCCTGGGCTACGTAAGGAGATTTTTTTGTCTCAAAGCAAAAAACAAAAACAACAACAAAAAACCCAAACCACTGGGTGTGATAATGTGTTCCTTAACTCCAGCTGTACATGCTGATAGATGTGTTTTTAGGCAGTTTGCCCCCACGTCAATGTAACCTAAGATGGCTGTATCACCAGCTGATAGAACTGAGGGACCTCCATCATCTCACAACACGGCTCCGAACAGTGCCAGGCTCATTTTCCATCCGTTCCAAGGAGAGTTTCTAATTATAACTAATCTTTGAAAAACGGGAGCTTCCGGGGCTGGAGAGGTGGACTTGAAGGCGCAGCTGGCTCTGGCATCTGATGTCTGTGTCAACAGATGATTCTTGGGAGTTTTACTGAGAAACAATACATTTTTTTTGTCTTATTACGCATATCTTCTTTTCATTTTGTGGGCTCCTTTCTTTGTTTCTCAGGTTGGATGCAATCAAACCCATGCAATACTTGGAACACAAGGCAGTTTTAAACAAAGCCCTGGAACGGCTGAATTGGCCCATTTCGTTGAAAGAACTGTCGATGCTGGAGAACGAGATCTTGGTTGGGAAAATGTACATCCAGCAAGCTATGGAGCTCCAGGAGGCTGCCAGGAAGAACTGCGTGACCAAGGCCTTGGAGGAGGTGGGTTCCACAGAGTTCTCGGTACCCTGCCCCTCCCTGCTCTCACCATGTCTTTCTCCCACCCACCACACATGATTTCTAGGAGAGTTAAAGGAGACACCATTGGATTTTTAACATCTTATTTTTAGAATAAGTTATCTTTCAATTGAAAAACAAAACTGAATTGTAGCATTTTATCCTGAGGAGATGCCTGAACTTTGTTCCAAGCCAGACAGAGCACTCGTCTGAGATTTTTTGTGCTACTTAATCTTTATGCTGTCTTGGATAGTTTTTCACATTTCTTTCAATGTTCATATTTTTTATATCTGAAATAAGAGTATTAAAAGCTTGCTGGGTTGTTTTTAGATGAAAAGGGCATTTATGATTTTAGTATTGAAAGCCCACAAAAATGCCGTCAGTTTTTAAAGTAAGAAAACAAACCTAAAAAGAAAACCAACTCATCACCCAGTTAGCACCATTTGGAGTGGTTCCTATTGGTCTTTTCCCCCTCCTTAAATAAATCTTTTTTTCTTTCTTTTGGCATAGTCAGGCTGTCTGTAGTATTTTATAGTCTGCCTTGAACTTAGCATTATTTCATACACTCTCTGTATTTTCGCCAACTCTTCAGACTGACATCATTGGTGGATAGATACGGGATGTGTTTAACTCTTCACTGAGCTGTCCGTCTCGTTCTGGTTTGTCTGTTTGTTTTGTTTTTTCCTCTTCCTCTTTCATTTCCATGACATGAAGATGAGCGGTGCACACAGTGACTTTGTGAGCAGACCGTCTTAGGAGTGGCATTTGAGGACCACGAGGCACAAAAGCTGGTGCTATTAAATAGCTGTGCTGGAATACAGCACGCCTCTCTGACTGCACGTAGGTCCTGGTAGCGTGGGGTAGTCCATCCAGAACCCCAAGGCCTAGATAGTTGCTAGGGAGCCATCAAAGGTCTGGAAACCGTTCCGAGACAACTGACGCACAGGGTTTCTTGGCTAGCGTCAGCATCTGTCAAATGAGGCAGGGTTTGCCTGGTTTTAATTCCCATAGCCACTGTTTTAGATTCTTGTTTTTGTTTTTAATTACTCATATTTACGTGTATCTGCATGTGGGTTTGCGCATGTGCGTATGGTACTCAACATGGGTGCCGGGTACTGAACTCAGGTCCTCTGCAAAAGCAATCTACTTTCTCAACTGCTGAGCCGTCTCTCCAGCACCTTCGCTTCTGTTGTTTTCCTTTGTTTTTTTTTCCTCCCCAAATTCCACTTCCCCCTCAGTGTAAGAAGCTGTACCTTCTGTACAGAATACAAAAATCTTTTCAGGAAGCATTAGATGTCTATTAATGTTTTTCAAAGAAACTTCTTCAGAAGTATTCCCTGCATCCTTGTAAGGCATCCTCTGGCTACCAACATTTCTGCATTGATGGGCAGGTGCCAAAGGACACCTAAGAATCCAGAGGACAAAACTAGAATTACCTACCTTTCTCTGAAAATATGTTCTTCTTCTACCTCTTCCTGCCTTCTCATCCTTCCATTTACTAACTAAAATATATATGAGTATCCCCGAAGTACCAAGTGTGATGGTAGACACCAATAATGCCTAGAACACAGACTAAATCCTGCCCTCATTTGGATGGGGAGAGAGAGAATTATAGGACCCCAACAATGGATTTTCTCATTCCAATTGTGGAGGCTCCAATGCCTAACAGTGGAATTTGATAGCTCTTTATTTATGCTTTATATTAAATTTTCAATAGGAAATGTTATGAATGGAGTAAAAAGAAGCCTCTTATGAACTAGGACAAAGTATGCTAAAGAGCTTGCCTGCAAAACTGACAGCCAAAGGCTCATTGTTTATAGGCTATGAATTAATTGGACTAATTGTTCTATTTCTTCATCCCCTGTCCATAAACTGAATTTCTATAATTTCTTCATTCAGAAATACTTGTTAACTCACTATGAATGGGAGTGTGCTTGGTTGGCACAGGTAATCACAGGCCTGCCTCATCTTCACCCTTATTGAGGTCTCCCAAAGTGGTGCTGTGTAATGACAAAAATGGGGATTTAGGAAAAGATAATTCAGTTTGCTTACTTCTTAAATGCCTCCAGGGCATCCAGCGGAGACAAGACAGTAATAAAATGCTGGGGGCTCGGGAGAAAGTCTGAACTGCAGACAGATTTGGAATCATCTGTGTTACCAAGATGGGGCAGGGGAGACCATAGAAGGGACCAAGCCAGGCAAGTTAGAGAAACAGGAGGCTCAGTTCAAAGAGCTGCAGTGTGGGAGCGAAGCGGAGGAGGTTCAAAGCCCTGGCTGTCAGGCAGACCCAGCTATTATGTTGCTGTGGCCAAGCCTCTCTAAGCCTTAGAGTTTGCTTAAATTCAAACCTGAAAAATCAAAGTACCAACCTACAAAACCCATAAGTCCTTCAGACGGTAGGTGGTACTAAGTGTCAACAGGAAACTTATTCAGCACGTGCTAACCTTTATGTTTCTTCCATTATTAAAATTATTATCACTGGGCCAGGCATGGTGGCAGATGCCTTTAATCTCAGCACCCAGGAGGCCGAGGTAGGCAGATAACTGTGAGTTCAAGGCCAACCTGGTCTACTTGGTAAGTCCTAGGCAAGCCAGGGTTCACATACTGAAACTGTGGTGGTTTGAATAAGAATGGCCCCCAAAGACCCATATATTTGAATGCTCAGTCACCTTAGTATGTGCGGCCTTGTTGGAGGAAGTGGGTCACTGGGGATGGGCTTCAAGGTTTCAAAAGCCCATACCAGGCCCAGTGTTTCTCTCTCTTCCTTTCTGCCTGCGGATCAGGATGTAACTCTCAGCTAATGCTCCAATGCCATGCTCCCCACCATGATGGTAATGGACTCAGCCTCTAAAACTATAAGCAAGTCCCCAATTAAATGGCTTTTTAATTAAAATTAAATTAATTTTATTAAAATTAAATTAAACTTAAAAGCCCTCAAACATTAAGAATAAATTTCTTTTATAAGATTTGCCTTGGTCATGCTGTCTCTTCACAGCAACAGAACAATGACTAAGGCAGAAATCCTGTCTAAAACATGTGTATGTATGTGTGTATGCATGCATGCATGCACGTTCAGTGAGTGTTTTAAACATCATACAGAATGGCGTCTGAAAGACGTTCAGCTTAGCAAGAAGCAGCTTGTTAGTGACAACGTCCAGGAGAGTGTCAATGGAATTGTGGGAGCAAAAGCCTGTTTGCAATGAGCAGAAGGGTGAAGAGAAGTCAAGGAAGCTAGTACAGGAAGCAGAGGCTGTAGTCCACAGATCTTCATTGGGAAGACAAGGAGAAAATGATGGCCAGAACTTGAGGCGTAGGTAGGTGTGTGGGAAGACATTTAGTTTGTATAATATGTCATGGATCCACTGCTCCCTCATGCAGCATTCATAGCTAAGCCTTCCATTTCATTGATTTATCTTCACACATGGAAGCCCATTCTCTCTGATGGAGGGGTCCCACACGCCCAGCACAATCACCCTAAAGAAATATCCTGACACCCTGTTTCCACAGGTTCTCCCATTTTTATCATGACCAGCTGCAATGGAAGATTCTGTACACTGTTTCCTTAAAACAATACTTATTATTACATGTGATATTTCTAAGACTGTTTTAATTCTATTTTTATCATGCCCACTAATTTGATGTCATAGTCCACTAGTAGGCCAAGGTCCAGGGAGAGGCACTTTGGGGGACAGAGAGCTCCAGATAGCAAAGGCCAGGTCACAGGCCCTTTAAGACCCTGGAGTGAACAAAATCCATAACCCACTCAGGTCATTTTGCCCTCTTCATACATACGTATAGTCTCATTTTAAATTCCTTTAGCAAAGGGCGGTGACTCGGAACAATGATTCTAAGTTAAAGAAAAAAATTTCAACTCCTAAGACCCCCTGAATTTACTGATAATGTGTCGCAATAATGACCAAAGTTCCTTCCCATGGGATCTATGAGAAATGTCCACGTGTATTCCGAAGTCACTCTGCTTGGTTCAACTAGAGTGCGGGGTCCAGTTTGGAGACCTAAGGCTTTTCCGTACCCTCTGCTGCGATGGTGCTGTCATTCACCGCAGCTGCCCCTCTGGTTCTTGAGCTTGGGACAGCATCGTGACTTTTCTGATGGTGAGGTAAGGAGATGAGGTATAAACACCCTGACCAGGGAGCCTGGCCCTGCTTTTCACCCTCAGGCTCCCATCTCATCTGGCTGGCTGCGGAGGAGACAGAAGCTGAGAATCACTGTTCTTACTGCTCTGCCCAGCATCCTGCTCACTCTGTGCTTGAGTCCCTAATGATTTCCCCCCGCGATCCATGATCCACCAGTTTTATGACATCCCCAGAGACAGGTGCTTGGCTCGCTGACCATGTAATGAAAAAAGAAACCTGAAGTCTGAAATTCTCAAAACTCCCCACAGGAGCACCACCTTGTTGCCGTAATTACAGATTTCACCCTCCCTTGCTAAGCCTGCACCCCCAAAGCTGAGCTGTGAAGGGCGTCCGTAAATGATCGTTGACTTTCTGTAGGCTCCATGGGAGCCTGGTCTAGGAAAGTTCAGAGTACAGTTCTGAGATTTTCCTAAGAAATGCAGATTGTTCCCATAGCAAATCCTACAGAATCCACAGCTAGAAAGATCCAAAGCCCTCTTTAATCCCCATGGCCTTGACCACCTGGGGTGACTCAGAGGCATGACATCTTTTTCAAGCTGTGAGAACCTCAGCACTCCTGACAAAGCCTCGGGGATGTATCCACACAGCTGGTGGCATGTGTTTGCTTCTCAAAGGCATGGCAAATGAGGAATCTGGAGTCTGTGGATTTTATGAATGATGAATTTGGTGTGCTACTTTATGAGAAAAACTTTCCAGGATAAAGTGTTAGGAAAATTCACAGAGGAAAGAGGTATGAGTGAATGGGGCAAGGTGTGACAGAGAGAGAGACCATTTGAATCTAGGCCCTTACGCCAGGTTGTGACCTGGACACAACGTGTAAGAGGAACACTGGGTAGGGAGACCTAGAGGGAAACATCCTTGAACTGTAGAAAGAGAAGTCAGTATATTATATACTGTGTTATATATACTACACACACACACACACACACACACACACACACACACACACACACACGTGTATATATATGGTGAGTACTTTTGTTCCCAGATAGTATCTGAACCAGTTGTTATTCGTGCATTACAACCCATTTGGTCTACAGTTTTCAGATTCCCTCTTAAAGAGGGCAAGAGACATCCCACCTTCACCCTGCTAGTGAGTCTTTCTCATTGCCACAATGAGACGTCGGTCTGCTCTGCTGACGTCTGGATCTGATGGGAAGCTCGTTCCCGAGTACTGTGAACATTCTCTGATAGTGTAAGCCCCTCTCATGTGAAGATGGGAGGGGCACCAGCCTGGGCTATGCAGGAATGACGCTGTCATCTGAGAAAGAGTGACATGTGAAAACCAGCCACATCATCCCCAGACCGCAGCGCAATGCTGAGCGAGGATCCGGAACACGTGTAGGTGTGATGGCCTGAATGAGTCAAAATCTCAGACTGACAGACTGAGGGGTGGAAGGGCGGGGGAGAGAGGACAATAAGGAGGACACCCAGCCAACACTGCAATGCACCGCAGCAGCTAGTATTCCTAGCAGAGGACACTGCTCAGGAACTCCAGTCACTGGAAGAAATCAAAGGAAGGAGGGGACACACACACACACACCACAAATGCCATTGACCAAAAGAAATCCTCTGACTGGTATCTTGTTCCAGAGTAAGAAGTCAACTCTGAAGATCCCTGAGGTGGCAAAAGCCGCATCCATATTGTCACTTTACACTGCAGCTAAAGGCTCCCCTCCTCACCGGAGTATCTCACTGGATGGATCTCAGCACTCACCCACCTCCAGGGTGCTCTTTGTGATCAGGCAGAGACGCTGCCCAAGGACCATAAACAGGTCGGGAATGGTTGTTAGCCACTTGTCCGGAGGAAGAGAACTGAGTGTGGGAAACCTATCAGCAGAACCCAGGCAGGAAGGGAAGCAATCGTATTCAGTCAGTCCGTGCAGAGAAGCATTAATCCAAGTGAGGGTAGTCAGAGTCAGCCAACAGGAAATGTTGGGAAACCTGGAGCCCAGCAGCAGCAGGGGATGGTGGAAACTACAGACACCAAGAAGAGGGAAATCGATGCCCTGATTTTTCTCTCCTTTTCCTTTCTGTTCTCAGTCAGTGCCTCCCATAGGCTGCTGTTCCAGAGCCTGCAAGAGGCACAGGGACTGGTCCTGGGTGAGATGTGTCTGGGTACACAGAGCGGGGGCCCTCAGAGAAGAAGGGCAGAGGGTGTGTATACGAGCGAGGGGGTGGAGGGAGAAGAGCTAGCCCAGAGACGCAGACGTCTTGGGAAGTTTTCCTAAAGACATGAGAAACATACATAAAACAGGAAGCTGGTGTTGGGCCACATGCCAGGCAGTGACACAAAAGGGACATCGGTGACATCTGCGTGACAGGTCCTCGAGGGTCAGTCACTTTCAGCATTGGATGTTTAAGACATTTGGGTTTTTTTTTTTTTTTTCTCTGTGGTTTTTCACTTTAAGAAGCAGTGGTCGTCTTCACGATAGCCCTTGAAGTTGCTATGAGCAGTGGGGCTGGAGGTCTTGTCAGTGATTGTCTCCTCCAGAGCCCAGAGCTGCCCCTGGTGTCAGGGAGGGGACGGACGGATGGACGGATGGCCATCTTCTGCTTTAGGGCTTCATCCCTGTAACATTCCACCACCCCCCCAGCATCATAATAGCTGTTTACAAAGTGTCACTAACCAGGATGTGCAAAAGACCAGACAACTCCCTCCCTGTGTGTGATCCGCTCAGAAAACAGCACCGCAGGAAGGTTTGGGGGACCTTCATTTCTCGTGCTGTTTCCAAAAGGTACCCCATTCCCTCAGGAGGAGCAAGACAGCTCTATTAGAGAAGCTATCCCCCACCTCCCTCTGGTTTTGGAAAGCTAAGTACCCACAGCTACTGAAAGGGGTGGGGGACAAAAGTCCATCTTAAGCATGATGGCAAACTTGCTATTTGGAGACAAACTTTGTGAAAAGACTTGACCTCTTCTCCAGGACTAAGGAAATCCTGCTTAGAGCTCATTTCTTTGACGCACTATCTACCTTCTGTTAAAACCACAAGTTTCCCCGAGAGAGAAATCACACTGAAACTAACACTCCATGGACACCATCAGTGGACTCCCAGAGCTGGTCAGTTTATCTCTCTTCACTTACACTTTTCTCTACATTATTTTCTTCATTCTCTCTTCAAAGCCTATTTTTAA